>JABTTQ020002265.1:0-165970 GCA_016081115.2 Rehmannia glutinosa | reverse complement strand
TTTTCCTCAGGTAGGTTGATTGTCAAGAGTAATTTATATTAAAAAATTATTTGTCATGCGTTCATAAGCTATTAAAGTGGCAAATAACTATTCAAAAGCAAGATGCGATCTTTCTTTCTTGTCAAGAATGAAGGAAATATATATCTTGTGGTAATAAAGAATGCCTTAAATATAAAATGACCATCCGAATGTGATTTATTACCCAAGTGTTTATACCCACTAGGATGAGCTGTGAATCCAGACAATTAGTGAGATGACTTTGTAATGATCCTCTTGGATAAACAAACATGAGAAACCTTTTTAATATATATCCGATGTGATAAAACCCACTCGACTACTTTTTCTTGTGACTAGCTAGCTAGAAGGTGACTACTGACTCGTGTCAATTTATGACATTACACTATAAACCCCAAATAAATTTAACATTAATTTAGCAGGTATAAATACAACCTTAGTAGATTTTGGGTCAAATTTGGGTTCAGTTTTCTGTGTCAGTGGCTTAACAATATACTAGTTCACATTCTCTTCTGAATCACTGAAATTGACATGGAATATTAGCATCATCGGACCCTGTATTGGAAGTACCAGCATAAACCATTTTCTGTTTCTTGCTTGGAGCTTCTTGGGAAGAATCAGATAACTCAAAATCCTTTGGAGAGTAACTTTGTAGAAATTTAGATCTTCGAACATTGGGGGTTACTAAGAGGACCATGCACAATGCGAATAACCTCAAAATTGGGAGGACTATCGACATCAATTTCATTATCCATTTCCCCCAGGAAGAACTACGGGAAAGGTTTTACCTTGAATCGGAGCCGAACTAGAGCAGTAGGTGGAGGGTTGTGCAAAGCAGATGTATCCAGAGGTTGAGATGGATTTTCAGGAATAAAAGATCCTATACATGTATCTGGGGACTGGTGAGGTTCAGATACTGACCCAGATGCAGTCGCATATTCTATGGTAACAGGTTTTGGTGGAGATGGAAGAGAACTCAAACCCAAATTAATTTGAGGGACTTCGAGGGTTTCAGGAACTGGCTCAATAGCAATATCATGATCTTTGGTGGGAGAAACTTGAAAATCCTTCTCAGTGGGAGATGTAGATCCAGATGCTATAGCATCTCTGGTAACATTAAGCACTGTGTTGTCCGCCATGGGAGTAGACTTTTCAGAGGTTGGAATTTCAGAGCTTTGAGAAGATGATGACTTAGAGACACAGTTAACCTATTTAACCCATTTAATTGTATAGTGAAATAATTTTTTTCACATATTTTTGTGATATTTTAGTTAGTTATATGATGTTGACAAATTATTAGATGCATTTTCTAATAATTTAATATATTTTTTATTTGTAATTTTAGCTTTTTCTCTTTTTTTGTCAAATTTAAATTATGTAGGGTATTTTATGTCATATTTAATTACGTATCATAAATAATTCGTGTGTCGTTTATCTTGATACGAATAATCAAATGGGTCGTGTTTGTGTCGAGTCGGCCCTCTAGGTTTCAGGGGCCTGAAAAAAAAAAAAAAAAGGGGAGGCCCTTGTGTTTACATAAAAAAATTAAAAAATAAACAAATTTAATGATAAAAATATAATTTTATTGATTTAACATATTAAATTAGTTAGATAGAGAGGAATTTTCAGAAGAAAAGACAGAAAAAACAAAGCAAAATAATTAGTTAGATACAGAGGGATTTTCTGGAAAAATAAAATAAAAACAAAGAAAAAAATTAGTTAGAAGATAGAAAGGGCAACAAAAAATCAAATATTTTAGCTCCAGCCTCCAGCATGGAATAGAAGTCAAGACCATTGAGCAAGTAAAGTAGTGCCCCAACCACTACACCAACAAAAAATATGTTACTAGATGCAAACTTTATTCTATATATTCATTTCGTGCATACATATAAAAACAGGAAAAAAAAATTAAAAATCGGGGGCCTTGCCGGTGGGGGTCCTGTGCGCCGGCACCACTTGCACGGCCCTAGGGCCGCCCCTATTTGTGTCAAACGTGTAATACCTATGTTAGAACACGAAACACGATACTATTGACACCCTACTTATGGCTATAGAATCGTTTACTATTGATTTTGCAAATCTCCAAATCAAAGATGAAGTTGTTAATTTTTCGGATAAACTTAAGTGTATTGAGAGTTTGATATGTGATACAAACAAGTTTTTACAAAAGTTGTGAGAATTCCGATGAAATTGATACGTGTTGGTACTTGATTTTCAACATCCTTAAACGATCCATTTAAATTTATTATTTAGTTTTTAATTTATTATACATGTGTCTTTTTAATATTATTTTTAATAAAGAATTTTTAGAAAATATAGATTTTTGAAGATATAATATTTTATAGGGATAATTACAAAAGTACCCATGAGGTTTGACCTAATTACAAAAAAAAATTAACTTTAAAACTTACAAAAAGACTCCCCGAGATTTGAAATATTATTTCAAAATCCTCCTTCATATTTGTAATATCATTGCAGACACCCCTTAATTTTTACACTAAATCAAACCTCGGGGTACTTTTTGTAAGTTTTAAAGTTAAATTTTTTTGTAATTAGGTCAAACCTCAGGTACTTTTTGTAATTATCCCTATTTTATATTATAAAAATTGTAAAATTAATAGGATGAGACAAATGATCTAACCCATTGGATTCGTGTCTTTAAAAATTTTGGTAGGGCGAGTCTCAAATATATCCATTGACATCTCTAAGAGGGAAGCCCTTAGTTTTGACGAATAAATGGAGTATTCATAAAGCAAAAATGTTAACTTGTGGTATGTTACATATTTACATGAAAGTAGTATCTCTTTTAATAAAAACCGTTATATTGAACCTAACAAAACCCAAACATGGATCTCATGTACATGGCAGTTTGCTTATTAAATCATGTTTGCAACACAAATAATTAATTGTCTGAGATCTATAGAGTCGCCCCAAACTAAAAAATATTTTCAACACTTAAGTCAGTAAATGTTTAAAAGAACAAGATTGAATTAACTTGAAAATTACAAATATAAACGAGAACGTATATATTTTTCAAGAAATAGTCCAAATACGTTTTAATATTCAATCTTTCAATTTCACTCAAAAACTTTAATATTTTAATATTCTATCTTGTGCACCCTAAATAACAACCTTTGAGGGTTAAAAATTTCTCCAACTTGAAAATAGCCAAAGTTACCCCAAGTCTCCAACAGAATTTTGAGCCCCAAGATCTTCCATAAACGTGCATCAATAAATTAAAATTAAAATAATCCCAATTAATGACAAAAATAAAATTTTAAAAAAATGCGACCGTTAGGGTCCAGCTGCAAAGTTCAAAATGGGGAGTATTTTTAACAGAACGCCGCAAGACAGGTTGTAACGGAACAACACGTGGCGACAAAAGAGTGGGTTACTCCTGTAACAGACAGAGGTGGGGCCCACATGGAGACGTTGACACATAAACTGCATTAGATTTCTTTCTTCAATTACTAACGGTAACGTTTCCTTGCGCGCCTTGGGATTTTCAGCCTCGTGCTCGTGGTGCAGCCTAAGTTAATTATTACTCCATCATAATTACTTTTGAGTACCTATCATAATATTTATGTATACATAATTATATATATCACTTTATAAATTGATGATATTAAATGCTTTAAGAATATTAATTGCTCTAGAGAATTCACGATGTAGTTTCATGGGTTTAAATCTTATAATCGGTTTAAATCTTATAATCAATTTGTTTTATTTCATTGAAGTAACTTTACGAGAACCAGGGGCTTAGCCCACCTAGCCACCACCACAATCAATTGTGGGATGGAGGTCGGGGGTTCAAATCCCTACTCCATCAAATTATTTGTGGGGTGGAGGCCAGGAGTTTATATCCCTACTCCATCAAATTGCTCCCCGGGCATATGCGGCTAGTGAAGATTTGGTGGGAACTCATACGACGTACAACCCCGGGCCGAACAACGCTGCGGTGCGTGCACATCCCGCGGTTTACCTTTGGCGACAACAATGAGGAGCTTGTCTGTTGTCCTCAGTAAGCATAATGTAAGCCTGGAAGCCGAGTTATCAAAAAAAAAAATGAAGTAACTTTACGAAAATAAAAAAATTGAAGTAACTTTACGAGAAAACTAGGTACAAGCAAATCCCTTTCTTGGCATCTCACATTATTTGGCAGGTGGAGGCGGTATCTCTAGATTCTTATTTCAGTCGGCGTTTGAGCCCTTGATTGGTCCGGATGCTTCCCTACGGTGAGTTTTTGCAGGGAATGCTCCACTACGGTTTCACGCAGCCTGGGATGGTGATTTGGCGAGCCCCTCGGTCTCCTCGGATCAAGCTAAACACGAATGGTTCGTTGATCGAGACACATTGATTGTTGGCGGAGGGGATTGATTCGAGATCATTTGAGCGACTTATGTTGGCGTTTCATTCCTTCCAGACGGTGTCTAGCTTTCATGCCGAGCTACTAGCGCTTGAGATCGGATTACGGCATGCCCGACGCGATTTCACTTCAGATTGGATCGAGTTGACGCAGCAGCGGTGGTCACCACGATCACTTCAGTGGCCTCGCTCTTGGCAGTTCAACACACCCCGATTCGCATTCGAACATACTTGAAGGACCTTCGATTCGATTTCCCACATACACAGAGAAGGGAATCGACCAGCAGATCACCTAGCAGAGTTGGGAGCTGCTACCCTTGGCAGTCACATTGTTGATGAGGGCACACTTCTCACCACCTTCTTGCGCTCATTCGGATGGACCAGCTGGGATATCCGAGCTTCAGATTTTCATAGATCATTGGTTCTCCTATTATTCTTTAGATTTCTCTCTATGATAGTCTTTCTAGATATCGGAGTGATAGGTTATTTGTTCTTTGATTTTCCCCCGCCTTGACGGGCATGACATTGTATGACATTTTGATTATTTGATATACAGGTAGGGGATCACGCCTCAATCCCCACCCCGGGGTGTTATTTTATAAAAAAAAAAAACTAGGTACAAGCAAATGTAATATAAAATACACAAGAGAATATAAAAAAGTAAAATAAAATATTTGGTCACATTTATTTTAACTTTATTTTTCCTTTATTGTCCATTTATTGGGAGCTCTTCCACATTGATTGATTCATAACATTATGATCATTGACAATTTATAAATCAAACACGCATGATAAATAATGATGAGGTAACTATTGATCTCTCTTTGGAGAGGTTAATGGTTTGAGTTTTCCGGGCACAATAGTAGAACAATTACTATTAGGCAAAACTTGTGTGAGACGGTCTCACGGATTTAGATCCGTGAGACGGAGCCCTTTACACAAAGTTTTAAAGGTTTTTTTTTCAGATTTTATTTTTCTTAGGGTTTATATTTATTTTTTTAGGGTTTATTTTTAATTGATTTGGGTTTTTAGGATTTTTAGTTTTTTTTTAGGGTTTATTTTTTATTTTTGGGTTTATTTTTATTTTTCGGGTTTATTATTCATGGTTCATGTT
The DNA here is from genome assembly GCA_016081115.2 of Rehmannia glutinosa. NCBI lineage: Eukaryota > Viridiplantae > Streptophyta > Magnoliopsida > Lamiales > Orobanchaceae > Rehmannia > Rehmannia glutinosa. Next base: position 160,476 of record JABTTQ020002265.1, on the reverse strand, counting down.
TTTAGGTTTATTTTTGTTTCTTCATGGTTTATTATTATTTTTAAATTATTTTCATGGTTCATGTTCTCAAGACGGAGCCCTTAGAGGTCCGTCTCACGGATTTAGATCCGTGAGACCGTCTCACAAAAAGACTTGCTCTTACTATTAAGGGTTTCAAGAGGCAGTATGACAGACTGGAACTCGGTGGGAACCTGGAGTTGGATATAGGGAGTTCAAAGATAGAGCAATCACTTGTGGGCGACTCTTGTCTTGTGAGTTAATGATATTAGGGACCCGAGTCAATGTGCATTTTCGCGGTTTCATTGGGTAGTTCCTCATGGATCGAGTTGTTTCCCGAGAATTAGTCATGTGGGAACATGAAATCTCGGTTATCAAAAGAAAAACACCCTCTAGACAAGTTTTTCTTATTTTATTTTGTTTTTCTTTTCCTCAAATTCAAACTATTACAAAAAGAATTGTAGTGAAGGGATAAAGTTTGAACCAATGATCTCCCCATAGCTCCGTCATGAGATTAGCTTCATTCATTTTCTCATTTAATATTTCATTGCATTATTATATATAGGGAAAAATACAATTTTAGTTGTACATATTGCAACATTAATCCTGAACTTTTTAAGATTGTGATTTTAGTTCTATATATTTGGGTTTTATTTTTAGCAAATTTTGGTCCCATAAGTTTGATTTGTGCAATTTTAATTCTATAAGTATTAAGTTGGTGCGAACTTGGTCATAATGACTATTTCAATATTTTACTTATTCCCAAAGTACTCTTAGTAGCCAAATATTCAAGATACCTAATATCAAGTAGAAAATGGTATCGGGATCTATGTTTTATTTACTTATGAATAGAATGTATTTATCATTTATACTAAGATTGCCTAATGAGAGAAGAATTTTAGAATTATGAATTCGTATCAAAATCCAAGATACAAATTTTACATGTATTATAATGGTATTTCCTACTTATGGAAATACAAAAATACGAAAAATCTTGGCCAAAATTGTTATTCGACTAATAAGACATAAATTACCATGACTAAAAAGTATAAGGACATTAAAACTTAAATTGACAAATCCTAAATATTACAAAATTGAAATTGTTATTTTTATTGAGGGACAAAATTGTCACATGACTAAAATTATAACTTTAAAAGTTACATCACTAATATTCAAACACCCTTACCAATTTTGCAATGTTCCCTATGGCCACATTTGGTTGGGGTTTATGGGTGGGATATTACACCCTTTTATATTATTTCCCTTCCTTTATTTTGTTTGGTTCTAGCACCCAAGGCCCTGGAAAATTGTAAGGTCCGGTTAACCATCACACCTACAAAGTGATAGCATATCCCATCTTGGAGGTGGGATCTAGATTCCATCTCATTTCCTTATTTTTTAAATTACTTAATTACCCCCTGAAACATATTCAAACGAAGTCAAATTCACTTTCGAATGCAAAACTCACATACCCACTCAAAAAGCTGGACATTTATTCGGTTTGTGCGTATGGGTAAGAAATTGAAATTTACCCCTACGTTTTAATTTTTCTTTCAAAACATTTTCTTGCTATTCATATCCTAATTGATTCAACATAAATATTAAATCACGGTTTTTACTCTTTTCATATCGACCAATTAGAGCAAGTTAGGATGGTACCTAAGAGGTCAAAATAGAGATATTGTTATATGTCGTCGATTTTATATTAGAATTGAGTTGAGAAAGTAAAACTTTAAAATATAGTTATATATTTATTTTGAATAATAGTAACAGAATATTAATGATAACATATTTTTAATTTGAGTGAAAATAATTTTTGATTTATAAAATTAGTAATTTTCATAGATCATAAATACTACTCATGTTCCACTTTAAAAATCGGTTACTATCATTGTCGGGTGAAGATCATATCTGGTCCAGAGGATTTTTCCCGTGTAAATTTGAGTTCTTATGTTGAATCTTTGTTATATAACTTATGTTGCAAAAGCGCATATATTTTCATCTTTTGGACTACTTTGTTAAAATAATAATTTATTCAATACATTATATACCAAACTCTAAATTTCTTTGAGAACTAATGCAAAAACAAGCATACTGTTATTGCAAATTTGAAAAGGTAGATATACGAATGTTCATGTCTGGAGAATGAAAGTTGGTGAGTTCTGAGACAAATGAAAAACATTTGTTGTTGTGGGGGTAAAAATTGGAAAATTAATTCTAAATAGAAGGTCCAAAAGTAATATATCACCATTTGGCTATTATTAATCAACTTCAACCAAACTCATTATTACAAATCTCACACATATCCAGTAGCTCAATATTTCAAACAAACATGTTATTAGGTCTTAGTGTATCCTTCAGATAAAGTCAAATATTAACTTGGGAATTAATCAAATCCAATCTCAATCTTGAACCAAATGTAGCCTATATATATGACAAATATCATATAAGTAGAAAATAAATAAATCATCACATTAGTGAAAATAAGTCCAGTTAAAGTACTAGGTACATCAACATGTAGTCTTTTTTTTTTAAATTCTTTTCCAAAAACCTCAAAAACTCAATTTAAAAGAAAAATGAGTTAATTTGAAATTCATGATAATAATAATTCTTGATAATAATAAGGTATCAAAACAAACACAACAGATATACTATTTTAATTTGAAATCCATAATTTAAACACATCATTTTCAAATATTAAAGTGCACCCTATTTCTATCCCAAAGCTCTAGGCCTTATTTGTTTATGTTTCCAAATGACCTTTTCCAATTTCCAACTATACATAAAAGTGGAATCATGTTTGTTCATAAAATTTCCAATGGAAATCATCATTTTCATTTTCTATTTTTCACATAAAACAACATCTCAAACCTATAATTTCTATTCTCAAACCTATACACTACCCTACATCACTCATCATTACTTATCAATCACTATTTTCATATTTTAACCCAATTATATATGTGGGACTCACCATTATCAACTTTATCTACTTAAAATATTACTATTTTTAAATTATAACTATCTAATGGGACCCACAAACTATAATCTTACAAGTATAATATGATATATTCAAATTAAAATATTGAAGTGGACCCCACCAACTTTTCAATTATTATATATATAAAATAATATTTCAAAACTACTCAAACCAAACACAATCTCATTTCCAACCCTACATAAAACACATTTCAATTCATTCATCCAAACACAATCCCAATTTCCACACGAAAACTAATAAATTCTCAAAATTCTATTTCTAACTCAGTAAACCGAAAATGAACCATGAAAACATAAATAAACAGGCCCATAGGATTCCAGCGACATATGATAATCGACTTAAAGGGCAAAAAATCCTTCCAAGGGGCATTTTAGTCATACTAAAAGTTACAAGGGACTTTTCTTTTTATCTTTGGGATACACAAAAGAGAGAACAAAGACGGAGGCAGATGCGTCCAATAACAAAGCTGACAGGCATGGAAAAGATCAGCTTTAGGAAAGGGAATCAAATCTACACTACAATTTGTGATGGGTCTGACATAAATAAATGGGCTTGGAACCGGTAAATCGTACAAATTTTTAGACTTGGGCGGGTTTGAAATAGATATATTGTTGATCTATAACTCTTGATTTATATATATGAAGTTGTAATATCACATATAAATATCACATTTGACATAATTATTGGCAGTAATATTACGAGCAAAAATCATAAAAAAATTGGTCAAATATATGAAGTTGGTTGATTTGGTGTTGAGATATTTCACATGTGAGTTATTCCACATTGATTAATTAGGGGAAGAAAGTCTTACAACCAAGTGAACTACTATTTCTATCATCAATTGGTTTTATGATATGATGGAACCTCATGGAACGTCACTTGGTGGACTTGTGCTCTCCTCTCCGATCCGGGTGGGCTGTCCATACGGTAGACACTTATTGATTTTATCTAAAAGAGCTCAAAAGTTATTTACAATTAGACGTTAATATTTTATTCTCAATTTAAATAATTAAAATATTCTTTTGTTTTTAATTCTTTTGTGTAAGATATTTAAATCACTTAAGTTACTAATACTTTCTAAAATTTATTTAAAAATACTCATTTATATTAAAATAAGAATTGAGATTGAATTTGGGATGCAAAATTTAAAACATATTAAAACCTACATAAATTTCATTACTCTATAAAAAGATCCGTCTATATATATTATATAAGAACAAATATTTCAATTATAAATTCTAGAGATATTTGATAGGGTTATATAAAAGAAAGGATGAACTCTATCCTCGAGCGCCTTATCGCTTCTTGCCCGAAACCGTAGAGGATGTGAAGCGCGGGTTATCAACTAATGAGTTTTTGGGTTCAAAACTGAACAAAGTTGTATATATTTTTGCCTAAAATGAACACATGCAAGTTGCAAACACATTTAATCGAATTAAATAAAGCAATAGTAGAGCTAAACCATAACAGACAAGCCTCGTCGACAAAAACAACCTCAATTTTTTCAAACACTCAAATTATTCTCTCTCACGCACATAAACACGCACTAAAACAACCTCATCAATTGTTGAACACGCAGAACACTCTCTCTTCCTCTCCCTCTCTCTCTCGCTCGCGCAGAGAGACAAATACGAGAAAGTACGAACTCCGGCGAGAATTATATTCAACGAATATATAAAAAGCAGAGAAGATTCATTCTCTCTTTTTTAATCTCTGAAAGAACGAGGATCCGATTTTTTCTGGATTTACTTAATTTATTCTAGTGCGGCGAGTCGATTGTGGTGGTGGTGTTAACGCGAAATCGCCGGCCGTCGATTCGACGCTGGGAGATGGCCATTGCGTCCCGGTGTTATCCGGCTGCAATTTCTTCTCGATCTTTTGATAGGGTTTTGATTTTCTGCCATAATCGCACTGCCCGAGGCCCTACTTGAAATTACATTTCAAATTGATTTGATTTTCAAAAAGATTAAAACGAAAAAAAGATGGTGATGAAAGGCGGTTGGTGGTGGGAGAAAGTGCGGAGGGGTATACGGACGGTGTATTTCATGGTGGTGATGGTGGCGTCACTTCTGGTGGTTTCGTTGCCGCTGGTGGTGGCGGTAAGCGACGCCGTTTTGCCTTGTTTGTTAATTCCGAGCTTCACCTGCGTAAGATGTTATACTTTTAGGGAGCATTTGCAGAGATACTCGTTCAAGAGCTCGCTTATTGATATTCCTCTTGTTTCGATCATCAGATCTCTCATCATCACCTGTATGTTCTTTTCTCTCTATGTAACTGTGGCTGTCATTTATTTTTTTGTTGAATTATTTTTTATTGACATTTTGTTTTTTTGTTTTTCTTTTTGGTCATTTTGAGAAGTAATGGTTGATAACGCTAATGCTAAAAGAATGGTGGTTCTAGATTTGAGTGTTCTTCCGTTGTTGCTCTTTATGTATAATTATAGATTATTAGTAACAAGAATTGTGAATTCGCTTGCTCTTGATTTTAAGATAGTACTTGTGTGGAGATTTGAGTTTGAATTTTTCACTCGTTTTCTTAGAAAATCAATCTCTCAGTTCATAATTTTTTCAGGAAATCTGTATATTTGAATAGATTTTTGTCTTTTCCAGCTCCTCGCGCTCTCGCGTTAAAGCGAAAAGAACTTTTTGTTTTTATATCATACAATTAAATGTATGTAATTATTTAGTTTGGCACTGTTCTGAAGACGTTCTTGAACTTGTAAACAACAATCTGGCTGTTAAATGAAAACAGGTGTATATTTAATTTGTGACGGACAAGCGATGTCGCATGGACCATTTCTTGGAACCGTAACGTTCTGTTCCTTGGCTTCGACACTACTTCTTTCCTTCAAGGCTTGTGTTTTCACCGTCGTCAATTCTCAACTCGAGGATGAAGTTTCGACTTCTCTTTCAAGGAAGAGGCTTCATCTGAAGAAGTCTTGGGGAATGCCTGTATTGTTTCTCTCATCTGTAGTCTTTGCTCTGGGACACATTGTTGTGGCCTATCGTACAAGTTGCAAAGCTAGGAGGAAACTTATTTTTCACCGTGTTGATCCAGAAGCAGTAAGTTCATAAATTTTCTTGCCTCTTCAACTATTACCCATATATTTTTGTTGTGCAATTTATAGGCTGAATTTTCACCTGAGAAAAACTTTTGGACTCAACATGCGATTGCTTGTGAATTTTTTTTCATGAAATTACACGATTCAGTTAATCTCATTTTTTCAATCACCAATGACATCTAACTATAATTTCACAAAAACAACATCACATGAACTATCATCATTTCATTTTCGTCAAATACACTATTACCTATCTCTTACCTATCAAATCACCAATCACATCCAGTTGCTATTTTACTGAAAATCCATTACATCAACTTTAATCGTTAAATTTTTATCTCATAACCGATCACACTCTCTAAATTAATTTATTTATCCAAACAACTTTTTCATATTATTCTCTCCAAACATAAAAAGAGCCGAACGAAAATGCCAAGCAATCACACCCATAGATATCTGGTCCAGGAGAATTAGTCGGATCAATCTAGAAGGTAGTGCAATGGAAGTTCAATGTCACGCTCTTGTAAAATTTGACTTGAGCATTAAAGAGTTAAATGAGGTGTACACACTAGTTCTCATAAATTAGTCTGCTTTCATTGAGTTTCAGCTAATCCCGTTACCTGATTATCAGGTTCTTTCTTGCAAAATGGCTTTCTCAAGTTATCATAATAAGGTTCCTCGATCACCCACTCCATCTGCTGGGAAATCTTTTAGATGCGATGGTGAAACAAGGAGGAAAGCACCACGGTTGGTGCACGATGAGAGCAACTTCCAGTTAGTTTACTTGCTGATATAGACAGCTTATTCATTTCTTGCCAAGGGCTGACGGTTCATTACAAGCTAAGCATTCCAGGATCGCCTTCCCGTTCATTGTCCTCCACAACCTTTTTAGATCAGCCATCAATAGGCATACCAATGAAACCCCATTATAATATCCACAGGAGCATCAGTAACCAATTTCATAGCAGCACCTCGTCTCTCTATACACCACTCCTGGCCAGCTCCCCATCTTCCCCAATATCTGAGGATGTGCCTATTTTCTGCTTAAATGAAAATTGTGTGGAGGACGAACTGAGCAAACTGGGGACCCCACCGATGGAACGAGATATGGAGGCGAATGAACAATTTGGGATTGTTTTAGTCCATGGCTTTGGAGGGGGAGTATTTTCGTGGAGAAACGTAATGGGCGTTCTGTCCAGGCAAATTGGTTGTTCGGTTGCTGCTTTTGACAGGCCTGGATGGGGTCTCACATCAAGACCACGACAGAAGGATTGGGAGGAAAATCAATTAATTAATCCTTACAAGATTGAAAATCAGGTGATTATTCTACACATTATTTTTGTGTGTTCACTTTTACGCTAATGTTGAATGCAGAATAATTGCATCATTATCTACTCCGATACTGGTTTATAATAGAGAGAGAAAAGTCACATATATTCTCTCTTTTAGCTAAGAAATATTTGATTTTTACTGAGAATTTCACATGCCTTTCACATTCTAATTAATACTCAAGGATTAATCACTATTGCTTTCTTTTTCCATAAGTTTTGGTTTTGATGATCTCTTTCTTGTTGAAAGTATGGCACTTATTTGATTACCCCATGAATTATGAGCAAATTGTGGACGTTTTTCTAGATTACATTATTCGTGATGATGCTTAACAATGTTAACCAGATCAAAGCATTCACTGGAGAATGATGACAAGTTGTCATTTTATCTTATTGCGCTCATGACATGGATAAGATTTTACATACATTGTTGGATTGCTTCCATGTATGTGGAGAATTCTGATTTACAAAGCTTACTGCAAAATTTTGAGGGGCTTGCATCTCCTTGTCCGCAACCTTACATATATACATAATACATCTGTTATACTTTGAAACCTGACCTTTTTAGCATAGTGTTTTTTTGTTGTTCTATTGAGCCTCATTCTCAATAGTTGGTTTTGTTCATCAGGTCGATCTTCTTCTTTCTTTTTGCTTCGAGATGGGCTTTTCCTCGGTTGTGCTTGTTGGGCATGATGATGGAGGATTGCTTGCCCTGAAGGCTGCACAAAAAGTTCAGTTATCGGCAAATCCCATAAAAGTGAGTCTGCTTCCGGTTTATACTTTACTAAATGTCTTTTCAAATTTAATACATCCACCCCTATATTGTTAATTTTATGACCGAAGTACTACTTAAGAACGGACAGAGGATATTTGCGTCCTGTTACGAGAGATAATTGTTTTTAACCAAAAGACATTTTTAATGTGACGAGATCATAAATAGAACTGAAGAAAGTTTTGATAAGGCAAGGCATCAGTGTCAAGATACAAATATTATGCTTCGTTGCATTATTGACACAAACTCCAAATGCTGGTCTATATACTATACTGATGAAACTGGGCTTGACTCTTGATGCATGATGATACTGAGTTTCAGTTTTATCTTTGGCAGTGTTTACATTCCACCATCAAAGTGTACACGAACTAGTGCTCTATGATGTTTTGCTATGAGTTTCTTAGTTTGAGATGAAGTACCAGAATGCATTTTTATTTATTTACATTACTGATGTGGAGAATATGCACTTCTTTTTGTTCCAAAAATTTATGAAAGTTGGTTGTTAACATAAAAAGTAATTCTGCTTGTTTCTCAGCTTGAAATAAAGGGGGTCGTACTACTGAATGTAAGCTTGTCAAGAGAATTGGTTCCTGCCTTTGCAAGAATACTGTTACGCACTTCGCTTGGTAAAAGCACATGGTGCGTCCTCTCCTTCGCACAGAAATTAGTCAAGTGGTGAACCGACGTGCTTGGTACGATGAAACGAAACTAACCACTGAAGTCCGAAGCCTGTATAAGGTATTTTGCCTCTATCTAAAGATATCCGTTGCACCCCAGTTAAGGGTTTTTGTTGACTTTGGTGTTTTATGTATGCATATCGTGTATATCACATATATTTATATTTTGGTGAATTAAGTTCTTTGACATGAGAAAGGTTGTTTTGTTTTGTGTTTTCTTCAATCTAATTCTGCAGTTGGATTAATGAGCTGGTAGATATTGTATGGAGTATGGATTGTATAGTTTTGCTGATTGTGGAGTCTGCTTACTGGTCTGAATGAATGTATAACATTTTTAGGTTCAAACTTACTTGTCTCGAGTCTAGGAGGCATATAAGTTAATCTCTATTGATATTTTTATTGGTGATTTTCCCCCAATCGATCTTTTGTTTTTGAAAATTGATACATGCTACCCAAGTATTATTGCATATCCTTTTGTTTAACATTTTGTTGGTTTGCTGCTCTGAAATAAATCAGGCCCCATTGCATGTAGAAGGTTGGGACGAGGCGCTTCATGAAATTGGAAAGCTATCATACGAAACGGTCTTATCACCACAGGATGCAGCATTGATGCTCAAAGCTGTTGAAACTTTGCCAGTTTTAGTTATTGCTGGGGCTGAAGATGTTCTCGTCCCTCTAAAGTCGGTTCAAACTATGGCTTCTAAACTTGTAAATTCTGTAAGTTCTTTTCTTTTCACTCTCTTTCATTTCTATACATGATAGATTGTTTTTAGTGTGATCAATGAACTAAGAGGGTGTTTGGCTGAGCTTATAAGCTTTTCAAAACATATTTGTAACATGTTTGAGAGCTTATAAGCTCTCCAAAAGTGTGAAGCAAATTTTTTTTTTAAAAAAATCTCCCAAGTTCCCAGATTAAGATGCTATGAGCTTATAAGATTGATTGTTTTTAGTGTGATCAATACACTAAGAGGATGTTTGGCTGAGCTTATAATTTTTTTTGAAATATCTTAGGACTTGTTTGAGAGATATAAGCTCTAAGCTCCGAAATCATGCTTTATCAAAACACTTTTCAAAATATGATTTAACATGCTATAAGCTCTTAAAACATCTTATATGATCTTTTAATAAGCTTAGCCCTCTAAGGTATAACCACAATGAATTCTCAAGTTGGTAGAGGTTTAGAACTTGGCTGTTTGAAGAAAATAAATTCTTAGTAAGCATAGATTTTATGTGACCTCATTGAAAATCATGTCCAAGTTTCTTATTTATTGAAAACCCTTATAAAGTGAGTCCTTGTTGGCTCAAATTGTTTATTTATCCCCTAATTTTCGATTTATCTTGTATCCTGCAGAGACTGGTTGCAATATCTGGTTGTGGCCATCTTCCACACGAGGAATGCCCGAAGGCATTGCTTGCGGCTATTTCACCTTTCATTACAAGGCTTTTGTAAAATTCAGAGTTGCAAAGCCAGTAGGGTTTTTTGGCCATCTTAAATAGTTAGTTTTTGTTTCATGGCATTTTCCTTTTACCTCTAGTTTCCCCATTTTTCTTGTAAATTATTATCTCAAGAGGAGAGACCAAGTTCATCTCTCCTTTTGGGTGTGATTTTTGACGTGTTAGTTTCAAATTTACTGGGTTTTAGCATTCATAATATGTAATGCAGTAGTATAATAGCACAATATCACGAGAAATGAGAATGGCCGGACATAATTTTTCTTTTTTTTTTTCTTTTCTTTTTTTCAAACGATAGTGGTATATTAAAACTCATAAGGTATTACAATTGGGAGGCCCGAAGACCACATTCCTCCTGGTTACAATTGGACATCCAAGAGGAACTGGAGAAACATCCACACAAAGGATGTCTAGAACAGAAAAAACATTCAGCTAGAACCAAAACAAAAGCAGCTGATGACTAAACTACAAGCTATAAGTTAATATAGGGACCTGTAGCTAATCCATCAGACCGCACAAAGAGAACTCAGAAATTTTTCAAACAGCAGATCAGCAGCAAGACACACGAACCATAAAAAGAGTACAGGAATGAACACCTTGTCACTGAATTAAACCTACCAGACGAGCCACAAACCTTACAGCTTTAACAACAATTTTCTTGTTTCTTGAAACTCTTTCCACTCACTGACAACACCATTCACAATATTAATTTCTGCCATTCTTTCCGTCTTGAAAATCCACAAATTATGTGTCTTCCAAAGCCACCACAACATATATGAAGTGACTTGGAGACGTTCTTGAACCACAGGCTGCTCCTAGCATTTCACAAGGAGTTCCACCACCCTCTAAAAGTAACTGAATCCTCTATCATTCCCTCCCAATGGATGGGAGATAACTTCCAGCATTTTTGAGCACGATCACAGGAAAAGAACACATGTTCAAGAGTCTCTTTAGCCTCACCACAACTAACAGACACCATCAATCTCCATTCCTCTATTTTGCAGATTCACATTGACTCCGGGAGAATTTTGCTGTAGCATTTCCACAGAAAATGTTTCACTTTCCTTTAACACCCAATTTCCAACTCTAGTTCCTTGTACGTTGATTAACCGCAGCAACATTCAACCCACAAATCTTGTCCTTCATAAGCACCCATAAACAGATTTAACCGACATCTCCCCTTTTTTATCATAATGCCACCAAATCTGATCCTTTTTTTCATCCCAAGCCCTTCGATACTAAGAATAGCTTTAGAGTCAAATTCAGAAAACATAGAATTAATAAGGTCTTCATCCCAGCAGGCATTCTTCTAATCAATAAGCTCATAAACCCAAACAGGACCATTAATTAAAAAAGCATTCTCATTCGGTTTAAACTTGGGAGCTGAAAGAATCCAAGGAGACTTCCAAATGGTAATAGATTTTCCATTTCCAACTTGAATTCTAAGCCCCTTTTCCAGGGTATCTCTGACTTTCATCCAACTATGCCACATCCATGAATCACCAGACTTAGAAACAATTTCAAAGTAATTTCCTTTAGCAAAATACATGGCCTTCAGCACCTTTGATAGAAGCAGAAAGGACCTTTCGAGTAGGTGTAGACTCCAGAAAATTAAAAGGGAGATACAGAGGAAAAGAGAGAATAATTTTGCTGTTAATTCATTTCATAAAACAATTCACCACTTCCTCACCTTATATCCCTGACATTATAACTAACTGTGGGGACCATTGCAATTTCAAATGACAAAAAGAAGCAAAGACTTGCGTGAGATGGTCTCACGATTTAGATCCGTGAGATGGAGTTCTTACACAAAGTTTTAAAGATTTTTTTTTTTTTTTTTCTTAGGGTTTATATTTATTTTTTTAGGGTTTATTTTGTTTCTTGGGTTTATTTTTAATTGATTTGGGTTTTTAGGATTTTTAGTTTTTTTAGGGTTTATTTTTTATTTTTGGGTTTATTTTTGTTTTTCGGGTTTTATTCTTCATGGTTCATGTTTTTTAGGGTTTATTTTTGTTTCTTCATGGTTCATTATTATTTTTAACTTTATTTTCATGATTCATGTTCTCAAGACGAAGCGCCCAGGAGGTCCCGTCTCACGGTTTAGATCCCGAGTGAGGCCCTCACAAGAGACTTGCTCCAAAAAAAATACATGCATTAACAATTCATCTCTGCCTATTTCTAGTGAGCATAATCCTTCAACCATCCGGGCTCTCTAATTGTTCGTTTGGGCCTTGCTGCTGTCTTCTCTTTCGTGGGCTCCTCCAGGTGGGTTGTGATATTATTCTCCTTCATGGGCTCAGTAGTGTGGGCTGTGTTAATTGGCATTTGGGTTGTATCATCCTTACTCACCAACAGGTTTGGCATTGAAAGGATTCTCCATAATTGTTTAACATCATGGCTTCATTGAAAAGTTGGAGGTCTTTGAAGCCCAAATTACCTCAAGTTTGAAAAACTCCAATTATCTTTCAAAATTATATATAATTACCCTCTTAATATATTACAAATATCTCTAGAGATTTGATTTACATAACAAATATCTTCGCTACCAAAGAAGGACGTACTATATTTGTAATTTTTAAAAAATAGTTGAATTTCTAATAATTAAATTGAACTTCAAGAGCTCAAGAGCATTTTTTCTAATTAACCCCAACATTGTTAACGGTCTTGCCTCAAAAATCTAAAACTACTTCGGGACGGTAGAAAGGGCCAAATGGCCTCAAAAGCATTCACAAAATTCATGATTTCGTCATTATTTAGGTAAAATTTTTATTTCGTAGAAGTTTTATAATAGCAAGTAAACTTTACTCCAGTTCCTTCCCTCTAACATGCATATTGTCTAGAATTAAACCACTTTTTTTTTTCCGAAACGATAGAAATTTTATTGATTACTCAAACTCAATATTACAACTGTAGAATTAAACAACATTAAGTTGGTCCCTTTTCTGTTTTTCAACATAGCTAGAGCTGTATTTGAAAAGAGTTTCTCAAAAGTACTATCATACAGCAGGAAATCAGCCTCTTTCCTTTTTAACAAACAAATCATTTTTCCAAACAGAAAATAATAAACGTATGCAGACAAAGTCATGAACTACTTGCATATTCTTCAAAATATCTTATAAGATGTTTGAGAATTTATAAACTCTCTAAAAGTGTTTGATTTTTTATTTAAATAAATTTATAAGCTCCCAAATTAAGATATTAGGTGCTTATACTCTATTTTTAAAAATAAGGGCATCTCAATTTTTTTTTTTTTTTAAAAAAAAAGACCAAAACTCCTCTCGTGCCATCTTACGGGCCAAAATCCGTTAGACGGATCCTAAATCCAGACTTCGGTGGCATTTTTGCATGACATAGTATCATTAAGGGCCTTGAAAAGTATTAGTTCTTCCTCCGAATTGTATTAGCAGTTCGTCAAATGTGTATTAGTAGTTCCTTTAAGAGTATTTTACAAAGATTTCTCCAAAAAAGTTCCCTCAAAAGCATTAAGATTTCCCCTAAAATGTATCAATAGTCCATCGAAAAAGTATTAGATTTTTTGTTTAAAGGTTTTTAGTAATTAAAACGAAAATTATTATTTTTCCCTTAAAAAGTATTACTAATTCCCATTAAAAGTAGTAGTTTTTCCCCTAAAATGTATTAGTAGTCTCCCTGAAACTTATTTAGTAGTGTCCCTAATAAATAATATTAGTTTTTCTCCTGGTAAGTATTATTAGTCCTCTAAAAAGTATTAGAGGCCTATCTTGTTAAACTTCTTGTCTCAAATACTGAGTTTTTGCAGAACCTGAATGGAAGACCAACCTTGCTAAGACAATGAACATATGAAAATGCATGCCATCAAAAGCTTTATGCACGTAGGTTTGATTCAAAACTAAATGCGAAAGAATGGAGATTTAAAAATCATAAATGTACGTGGGTTTAAGTACTCTTGCAGAAATTGATGAACTTTTCTCAAGTTGGACGCACACATTAGAACTTTAAGACTCCATGTTCTCTGCTTTAGTTTCCATGGAAGATTTGATTTCTCCTTGTTGCAGATCTCACAAATGGCATCTTCAGAGTAGCGGCTGGTTGGAAATTAATCACCGCAGGAAACCCATATACATAGGATGTGTTGGGTTGAGGATCCGTCTAACAGATTAGATCCGTTAGACGGTTTGACAAGAGACTTCCTCAAAAAAAAAAAAAAAGTTTACTAAAATATAATAACATTTCATAAGCCCTTAAAACATCTTACGGAGCTTATGAGAACTTCAGCCAAACACCATCCTAGTCACCCAAAGGCAAATGATGTGCATTCAATCACAACTATTGAGATCAACCAAAAGAACGAGCACATAAAAGGATTAATTAAGCTTTTTATCTTTATTTCAAAAGATAAATCACATAAACATTTACGCCACCACCCTTACAACCTGCTGAGTCAGGCAAAAAAACTACAACAAACACACAAAACCACAAAACATACAACCTTAGTCAGCCTCTGTTGCCTTTTGATTGGTTGGCTTATCTTCTTCGGCAATGTGAACATTCTCAATCTGGTGAATAACATCATGCATTGCATTTTTAACATCCTGAGTAGGTACATTGGCACCAGCAGAAGTCTCTTGCTCGGTATTGTTTGAAGGACCAGTCTGCCATATTCTAATCGTCCCATCTTCGGATCCAGAGGCATAAGATTCACCTCCTGGTGAAAAACGCACACAGTGCACCGGACCATGGTGTCCCTTGTTGCAACCTATAAATGACCAAACAAAAAGTCAAAAATCAAATACCAAAGAATGTGTGAAACCTATACATTAGTTAAAAACCAAGAAGGCCTTTTGCAGCAAACGTAAATAAACCAGAATACTATAACAAGGAAAATAATGTTAAGGGTAAATTACAAAAAGTTACCATTGAGATTCGACCTGATTACAAAGAATCCATTCAGATTTATAAATACTGCTTCGGGTTTGTATTTACTTAATAAATACCGGCTATTGAGGGTGCATTTTGTAAAACGGAAACAAAAATCAAGAGGGTATTTGTAATTTGTAACACTGATGCAACAACACGCATGCACACTATACAACAGCGTAAGAAACCAATACAAGAACTACCGAATAAAAAATACAGCAAACTTATATTAAAAAAAAATTTACAGCAAACTTACCAACTTCTGCTCGGTGTGAAAATCAAAAACACGAATCCACATGTCTTCTCCACCAGCAATGAACTTGTTACCATACTTTGGCTCCAATGAAGCTGATTCCACAACGCAGGGCATGTTATAACTCTTCACTAATCCAAAGCTGTCAACAAAATGCTCACATTATCACACATGCTAAACCAATCAAAATAACTTTGAGCATTTTATCACAGAAGCAGATAGATTAATAACTAGATAGAGGATCAAAATGAATAGACATACTGATTTGCGTCCCAAAACTTAACAGTTGACCCATCAGCAGTTGTTATATAGCGGCCATCTTGACTCACTTCCGCACTGGTCACAGAGGATTTGGTCTCAAGTGTCCGAACAATTGTGCCAGTTCTCACATCCCATAACCTATGATAATGTTCAGATAATGATATAAATTAAACAGCGATCATGTTGAGTATCTATACATACCTAGAGATACAAGATACCAAAATGAGGTGGGCCTTTTGTGAAAGGCACGCATCTTATGTCTGAGATTTTTTATGAGCTCTAACATGTTTAAAGCGCAAAATATGTTAAATTTTACTTCCCCTCACAGTTGGCTCACAGTTAATGAGCGGTTATGGTGAAAATTAAAACATTAAAATTTGATAGTATGGATATTACATTATGCGTTTGACTTAATTCCATATAGAGTCCATGAACTATCAATAATAGTCCACAGGAACACTCCAATTTTTTTTTTTTTTTTTTTTTTTTTTTTTGGGGGAAGAGGGGTGGGAAGGGGGAGGAGGGAACACCACTTAATTCCATGTAGAGCCCATGAACCATGACACGATGGGTTATAGGAGCACCCAGAGTCGTCTACCTGTCACTCTAAACTCTCACAAAAAAGCAAAAGGTTTAAGCTTAACCAATAATGCAGGCAATTAGTAACTAAGTCCCAAGGTGCATAAATCATTTAAAAGATATCTTAAAAAACCAGTAAAAGAAATAACAACAATTTTTCAGTGTCCGCATACCTCACTCCACCCATATCAGTACAGGAACCTAAGATTGTTTGATCACTGTGTAGCCAAGCTATAGTTCTCACAGAACCAGGAGACTTTTCAATTTCCCTGGGAGGTGCATCAGGCCGATTCAAATCAAATATGCGAAGGACTTTTTCCATCCCTCCGGTTAGCAGCAGGTGAGTATCCTGCCATTGATGAAAAAAATTCAAGAATCATAATCTGCCCTATAGTAAATAGGCATAAATATCGTAAAAAATTGTTCATCTCCACTTCAAATGAGGAAAGATATAAAGTATTAGCACCTCCGATTTGAGCATCTGAAATATGCTATTGCAAACACATGTCACAGAATATGAAAGGGACAGAAATAGTTCATAAATCACTTCCAACGAGAAAGACTTGTTTTCGTATCACTAAGCCAAGAACCAGTGGCTTGATCTGGACACACGACATCTACAAATGCTACTTTGCAAACAGGTAAAAGCACAGAGATAATGTACCCTACGGCATAATTTTGCTTATATGTCAATGTTCTTCAACCAACACAGTCCAAAAAGACATTAAAACATACCCCCACTCCCCTTTTATACAAAAGTAAGTTTCAGCACCTCAGATGTGAGTAAAATGAACCAACGAAATAGGTTCTTAAACAATATGGACTCTAAGCATATACAGATTCTATTTGCAAACCAACATATCGTGATTGGCAAACCATAGAGCAGCAACCAAAACATAAAATAAAAAAGAAATGATTAGCAGTGGCCAAATGAATTGACAGCAAAGCAAAAAGAATTGTACCAAAATCCCCAGAGTTATGTCTAAAAATAGAAAAGAAAGTCATTAGGTATTGGAAGCAACCACATCAGTAATAGTACCTCTGAGAAGGCACAAGCACGAACTATATGCTTGTGCTCAAACGAATGCAATTCGTCCCCAGTTAATGCATCCCATAATTTCCTGCAGCCGATCAATACAATCAGGACATAAAACTAATCACCGTGGTTAACAAAGTTCAGTACAAATCTCTAGTTCTTTGTGGAAACTTTGAGTAACATTGAATCTGAATTTAGAAAAGAAGAAACACCAAGAATTCGACGACATACGCGGAAAAATCAGCAGACGCAGAGGCAGCACGCAGCGCATGCTTATCCAGGCAACAACTCCACACTGCACCTTTATGCCCTTGGAAGGTTCCAATCCAGTCTCCAGTCTCTCCATTTCTCAACATTGGTGTTGAGTCTGAAAGGAGATGTGAATGCTCATAAATATTTAATCAAATGTCATCTTTACAGAATTTCAATTCATATAGCATGTTGAAATTGATCTTAATGTTGAGAACATATTATTTGAAAGTTTATACAATTTAAACTGCAAGAATTCCATATAGGGATAAAGGGTGGAAAATGCAAACTATTTCATGCTAGGAAACATTGAAATGATACAGAGCACCATTTTGCGAACCTTGATTAGTTGCCCTAGCACAATTATATATATCATCTACAAGAACGCAGCACAAAGATTAAATCATATGCACATATGATGTTTGATATAACCAATATATTATTTCTCAGGCCCTGCATGATAATCAAATAAATTTGATTCTCCTAAATGTCAAAATATTTTTGATATATAATAAACATACAACCACCTCATTATTCGGGTAGAAATAGATAATACAAGATATCACTGCACAAAAGGCAATGTGTAAAGGAATTAATCTGGATTCTGGTGTTCCCAACAATGTCAGTAATAGAGTTATGCTTCATGCATTACAGGGCTACAATACATGAGCAATAACAACGCCATCATTAATGACCAAAAGGGGAAAATGAAACAATTTCAATCCATAAATACTTTTTCATATAACATTAAAAAAGTGATCAATGAATATTCCTCAACATCATTACATCGGACCTAATGGCAAAGGTTGAACAATGTCAGTTCTTATAGTTTTCTATAATAACATTGAAATGTGAATTAATAAATATTCCTGTGTGATTAGCGCACTTAAACTACAAACTAATAACACTTTTAGGACAAAATCATCTCCCATCATCATTGTTGTTTGACAACTGCCCTTTCGATCAGTAAGCAAAATTAAACATTCTGCCCCACATTCTCCATTGAATTTGATATTATTTTCAATTTCCAAACCAGCATTTTTAAGCATTCACTCTTTTACACAGAAAATCACAAACTTCCGCTAAGAAACCTGTCGCATTAAACTCAGTATTCTTATTCTTGAACTTATCAGCCGCTGCCAAGCTGGAGAAACCATACCCACCTATAACACCCGACACTCCAAAAAAAGCATATTGACCATAGTCTTACAAGTGTCCGTGCTTCATAGCTCCCCACTAATGATCAAAGGAAATAACTTAATTCCAGTAAACTAGGCTAGTTAACTATGGCATCTGTTATATGAGCCGCACTAATGACCATGATATTCACATTTATGAATGTTTAAAGCTAACCAAAAAGGCAATCACAATGCGAAAAGAAATTCACATTCTCCCATTTTTCATCAGTATCATCGGATCAACAAAAGAAGCATTATCCTGGAAAAAAGGCATTTCATCTAAAGTTAAAAAAAGTTACCCTTGCTTGCACTAACAAGGAAGAAACCATCAGGCGTTATCGGGCTGTAGAACACATCAACAACTGGACGAGAATGCCCATGGCAAACCAATGGAGCTACAACCTTCTTCTTGTCCATTCTTCAACTGCCCTAGAGATTGTTGCCCCAATAAAAGGCTTCTTTTATAAATATACAAGGAACTATTCAAAATCAACAGCAAAAGAACCCTAGTCCCCGATCCCAATTCCAGAACTCAAGGACTAAAATTCAATCTTAAAAATTGACAATTGACACCAAACAAAAAATACGCCCAATTGCCTTAAAAGGTGATTTCTGATATCAAAACGAAAATGTTCTCTTCTTTGGGTATTCGAAATGAGAAATACAGAATAAAACAAGTAAATTTCTACAGATCAGAAATATAAATGTAAAATATATGTATAGGCAGTGGCGGCAATGAACACAGGTGGGAAACCCTAATCTTCAGATTATTACGATCAGATTAAAAGTCTGCTCGGATCCACACCTCCTAACCCTAGATAGATCAATTTTATTCTTTAATTTTTGGTAAAAATTAGAAGATTAAAAAATCTAAGGAAAAATACAGACTCCTCCATAGGAACAAAACTGGCTATAGTAGGGCTAGGCGCAAGAAGGTTTGACGTGCCCTAGTTTATTTATAGGGGAAATTCTCGATATCCGTTTTTTGCCTTCTTTCACTTTTTTTTTTCATTTCGTGTCTGAAAATTTTGCAAGCAAAGGTCCCATCTTTGAACAAATTGTGCGAGGGACCCCAATAAATCTTACATTTGCTATATATACATATGTAATTCACGCATAGAGGTGTCAAATGGTCGTCACGTGTAAATACCATCTAGGCCAAAATGGAAAAATCGGGTTGGGTTGGGCCAAATATCATCGCTCAACCATTTAGGGATAACAATGGGACGGGTCAAGATGGGTCAAGATAGACCCAAACTCGTGCCTATAACGGGGCGGGGACGGAGGCCAACCCACAGTGGGTCAACCCGTTGTGCCCCATTTTAAATTAAATTAAATATTAAAAAAATATATTTATAAAATATTATTTACAAAAGTTGTTATTACCAATTTATAAATGTTAGATATAATATATAAATACATAAAAATTATATTATAATATATATTATATATTAAAATATATTTTAAAAATAAAAAATTCTGAGTGCGGTGGGCATCAACGGGCGGAAGTAATACTGGACCCACCCCGCCCGACATTGGCGGGCGATCGAAATTGTCATCTCTACAACCATATTTAGAGCTCAAGTCGGTCCGCTTTTAAAAATACATGTAAAATACATTTGGCTTACGAAATCACGTGAATTGACCCTAACAATCGGGCGGGCCAGGGCCCATCTATCCTTTGCCTTTGGTTTTAGTAGCTCTATATACACATGTGTGTGTGCCAAATACTTCTTTTGTTTGTAACTTTTTTTTTTTCTAATTATATGATTATCAATCTTAATTTAAATGCGGTTATGAACTCCGAAGAAACAAAAAACTCTCTCTAAAAGTCGTTCCTCTTCCTTCTCTCTAGAAACTCAATCCCATCCACCCCTTTTCCCCTCCCTCCCCATTTTACTTATGCCCATCCCCTTCCCTCACCCCATGGTCCCATCAAGGCCGGTGATGTCCGGTCGCAGATGACAAATGAGATGGCGGGGCGACGTCCGATCGCGGTCAAACTCCCCACTTCGCGAAGTTTTTCTCATGAAACTCGGATCCAAGTTTTGGATATGCTTTGAGGAGCGTCAATGGTGGCTTGTAATGGGTCGTGACGATGATTTGGAGAGGAGAGGTCATTTTTTCTTTCCCTTTATTTTGTTTTTGTGTTCTTTGTTGGGTTTTGTTATAGTTTTCTTATTTTGTTTGTGTCTTTTCTTTTCTTGATTTGTGAAACTCGTAAGCGGATCGGTTTTATATGTTCTTAGTTTTGGGCGAGGAGTTTTTAGTTTGTGAAGTGGATCCGAATTGGTCTTGCCAATTCCCGATTGGTTTTTCTTTAGTCAAGTCGGCCCATAGCCGCTTGACTATCGTTCGGAAAAAAAAAATCTTAATTTAAACACAATGGATTAGAAAAATCATTTTTAGTAATATTTTGAATTTACAAAATTAAGGTTTTAACGATATTATAGAAACTCCTTGGATTTTTGTTGCTCACCTATTATTGGTATGAGTTAAATTAAAAAATGATTATTCACACGAGCAAGTCTCTTGTGAGACGGTCTCACGGATCTAAATCCGTGAGACGGACCTCCTAAGGGCTCCGTCTTTAGAACATGAACCATGAAAATAAATTTAAAAATAATAATGAACCATGAAGAAACAAAAATAAACCCTAAAACATGAACCATGAAGAATAAACCCGAAAAACAAAAACAAATCCAAAAATAAAAAAATAAACCCTAAAAATCCTAAAAACCCAAATCAATTAAAAATAAACCCAAGAAACAAAATAAACTCTAAAAAAAAAAAAACAAATATAAACCCTACGAAAAATAAAATCAAAAAAAAAAACTTTAAAACTTTGTGTAAGGGTTCCGTCTCACGGATCTAAATCCGTAAGATCGTCTCACGCAAGTTTTTGCCTATTCACAATTCTTGCTATACAAACTATAGTTGTATCATGTATGTAGATTGTAGATTGAAACAATGATCTAACTCAGTTTTATCTGGCTCGTTCATGTTACCAAATTTAGTTGAACAATCCATATAAAATATAATCATTCACAACATAACCCATGTAATTAAGAATACTATTACGATTATTTATTAAATTTCTTAAAAAAAAAAGAAGATAACAACATATATGAAACATTATATTTAAAAGTAGTTTGATACAATTTTAGTATCATGTGAAATTATTATTCATGAAAGTAGATTCAAGTAAATTCAAGGAAAAATGCAAAGTTTTACACACATTCTCTCATTTAGGATAAAAATAAATAATAATAAAAAGTTTGTAAAGCTCTATTTACAAAGATTCATGACATGATAAAAATAAAAGATTTCTAAGAAAAATATTTCCAAGGGGCCATATGACATTATATAGAACTAAGGGGCATACTTATAATTAAGCAAAAATATTTCGTGACGATTCATTTTTCGAAATAGAATGCAAAATAATAAAATAAAATAAAATAAAAATCCAGAAAATAGGCGGTGAAGTTCAGGTAATATACACAGTACGAAGGGAAGAGAAGAAACCCCATAGCCTTATATAACTTGAGAAAGACGAAAGCGATTTATTCTCACTACAGTTACCAAAGGGTGAGTTATCGGACATAATGGCGACGGCGGCGATAGAGACACTGCAGACGGCGGATTCGAAAACGCAGCAACAGCACGGCGGTGGCGTCGGCGGTGGGGAAGGGCTCCGGCAGTATTATCAGCAACGCATACAGGATATGCAGCTGTTAGTCCGTCAGAAAGTTCACGATCTTCAGCGCCTTGAAGCCCAGCGCAACGATCTCAATGCCCGAGGTTGTTTCCTTTTCTTTTTTCTCGCTACATTTTTTTTCTGAATTCGACTGAAGATATGTGTTTTGCATTTTGTTGACTTTACTCAGAAGTAAGGATCGGGAGCACTTTCGTGTATTTATTTTATGTATGATGTATGATGGTCGATTGCTTAAATTATGATTCGGTATGAGATTCTAGGGTTTCTTGGGGTGCATCTGTCTTAATTTTAGTTTTGTCCGTTCACTAGGGGCTTCTCTAAAGGCACAGCCGGTTATTTATGTGAAGCATGTTAGAATTTCTTTTAGCTACTGAGAAATTATATACATCTAATGGGGATTGGAAGGGTGTTTTAATAAAATAACGTGTTAAAATTCGTTGAATGGGATGTCAGTTTGAGAATGGAAGCTTGAGGTGGGGCGTGGTGTTAGTCACTGTTAACTTGAAAGGAATTTGCTCGTACTTTTCATTTCTGTTGATTCATGGAGGCGCTTCAGTCTTCGACATTGTTTATGTCATACAAACATTTTAATATTGGAACGGTGAAATATAAGTGTTGAACCGAGTAAAGATGTGTATAGAGATATCTGAATAAATTTGGAGGTCCTACACCATGCAGAGAAGCTTATTCCATTTCATTTTTGCCCATAAATGGGCACATATTTCTGTGAGATCATCAATTTGTGTCTGTCTTCTACATGCTGGTTGTTTGGCAGGTTCCTTCTTGTTCTTCTTTTTCTAATTTACAGTTGGAATCAGGATGGATGAATATTGATTAGCATGAAATAGATGGGTATTTGACCTTGGGGAATAAGAACAAATGATTTAAGCTTAAGAGATTTGTGAATTGTGATGGATGTGCTATGGGCCAAATATTCTTCAAATAATAAATTTTGTTCTCTGATGTTCAGTGAGATCATTGAAAGAAGAGTTGCAGCTCCTTCAGGAGCCTGGATCTTATGTTGGAGAAGTTGTCAAAGTAATGGGAAAATCAAAGGTCCTTGTCAAAGTAAGTGATCATCTCTGCTTTTCACAGTATTCATTTATCTTTATGTTCCACTATTTATTTGTTGCCTTCCATTCTCTGTTATTTCCTGCTTTTACCAATCTCTTATATTGTTATTTAGTTACTAACTTTTACTGTACTTGGCATTTTTGCATTATTATTCCTTTATTTATCCCTATAAAAGAGTGTGTTGTTTTTCCACGTCAGAACCTCTACAGTCTACACACACGCACACACACAATTATCCGAGCTGGTTTTCTCTCTCTGTTTGTTCTTTTCCCTTTTTTCAATCCTGTGGGGGTTTAATATTTAACCCAAAAGATATTTTCATATACTGCTCTTGATGAATCTGGATGGAGGTGATAATGCCTCCAGGGAAGTTCAGAAAGGAGATTTCCTTTTTTGTTCATTGAATCTTCTCTCCAGGACAGGTTTTGATAAGTTTTTTTAGTGTGTGCTGATATCGGTTCTTGCTAAAATTATGTGTTCTTTTCCTCGGCAAATGGACTTTTGGAATTGATGTTTTGTACTATATTCCCTTAGGTACATCCTGAAGGAAAGTATGTTGTTGACATTGACAAGAGCATTGACATCACCAAGATTAATCCTTCAATGAGGGTTGCTTTACGTAACGATAGCTATGTGCTCCACTTGATTCTGCCAAGTA
This sequence comes from Rehmannia glutinosa, assembly GCA_016081115.2. NCBI lineage: Eukaryota > Viridiplantae > Streptophyta > Magnoliopsida > Lamiales > Orobanchaceae > Rehmannia > Rehmannia glutinosa. The sequence goes on along the minus strand of JABTTQ020002265.1, from coordinate 136,286 downwards.
AAGTTGATCCATTGGTGAATCTTATGAAAGTAGAAAAAGTTCCAGACTCTACTTATGACATGATTGGTGGTCTTGACCAGCAAATTAAAGAGATAAAGGAGGTGCATATCTTGGAATTCTTTCTTTGTTGTTGCTTTCTATTGAATATATATTTTTAAACCTTTGGGTTGGAATGGAGGGCTGAAGAATAATGATTACATTTAGTATTAAGTGTATGAGAAGCAACTTTTCTCTGCATTGCATATCTATATATAGTGATTAAGGTTATGTGAGTAACTTATTTATTAAATGAACTGGAAGGTGCTAACATATTTGTTTGTTGTTACATATCAAAGCTAAACTGGGTGGAACTGTGGAAGTGAGTATATTGAAATAATATAATGTCAGTTGGTCTCTATTCCATTATACTGAGCATAAGTAAGTCTTCACTCTTCAGTAAAGACCTACTAACTTTTGGAATTGTTTGAATGTTGCTAGCATCTAATATTTAAATCATGTTTCGTCCATGCAAAGTATCATCTTCATTCGTCATTGTCTGGTGTTTTGTAGGTGATTGAACTTCCTATCAAACATCCAGAATTGTTTGAGAGTCTTGGAATAGCTCAACCTAAGGTAAATGTCATCAATTTGTAACAGTTATCACTTCATCTTTCAAAGTATTTCTAATATTTTTGTATTCTTGTACTACTGAAGGGAGTCTTACTATATGGGCCACCCGGCACAGGTAAGACACTGCTTGCTAGGGCGGTCGCTCACCATACTGACTGTACTTTTATCCGAGTCTCGGGCTCTGAATTAGTTCAGAAGTACATTGGAGAAGGCTCTAGGATGGTGAGAGAACTTTTTGTGATGGCCAGGTTAGTGCTTTTGACTTCAAGCATCTTTTGCTGATCATTTGTTTGAAATATGTGCTGCTTTCTTTTATCTTTTGAGACTGCAGCATTATCTATGTTCTTTCCATAAGCATGCATAGTAAGCAAATAAATATATTGTCTTCATTCTGTACTTATTTTCCCTTTTCCTTTGGCAAGCACTTAATAACGGTATTTTAACAGAGAGCATGCTCCATCGATCATCTTCATGGATGAAATTGATAGCATAGGATCTGCTCGTATGGAATCTGGAAGTGGAAATGGTGATAGTGAAGTTCAGCGAACTATGCTGGAGCTTCTCAATCAGCTTGATGGTTTTGAAGCATCTAATAAGATTAAGGTATGTATCTAGCCTCCTGCTTTCGCTTTGATTTGGCTATGTGCATATTTGTGGTTTTGAAATTGCTGTAAGTTGAAACTTGAGATGAAGTTTTATGCATGACTGGCCCATACAGGTATTGATGGCCACCAATAGGATTGACATCCTGGACCAAGCTCTTCTTAGGCCAGGAAGAATTGATAGGAAAATTGAGTTCCCAAATCCCAATGAAGAGGTATGCTGTTTGTGTTAAGCAATACACCAAGTTAATCCTCTTTTGTTCCATACTGTACATATTCTTTTATACTTTCTAAATTCTAAGTAATACTTGTAGCCTCCTACCAGAATCTTTATAACATTTGCATTCTTTTTTCTTTTCTTTTTTTTTTCTTTTTCCTTCCCTTTTTTTTCATGGCCTGGATTTTTATTGTGTTAATAGTTCACTTAGTCTTTGGGATGCCATTGCCAGTCCATTTTCCACTTGGCTAATTGTGCAACATTATTTCAGTCTCGGTTTGACATCTTGAAGATTCATTCAAGGAAAATGAATTTGATGCGAGGCATTGATCTGAAGAAGATTGCCATGAAGATGAATGGTGCATCAGGTGCAGAACTCAAGGTATGTCAGCCGTTTTATTTCCCTTAACCCTGTTAAGTGATTGTGTTATTTACTATAATAGACCTTTATGCATTAATTACCTACGAAGACATACAATTCGGTAGGTTGTTAGTATCTGTATAAGTTACTGTTGCAGGTCATGCATTTCAATGCATTCGTTCTGTTTTAATTTTGAAATTTCACGTGGTAGTTATCTTCTTGGAGGAGATATATATGTTTTCTAGTTTAGTTTATATTCTTGCTTAGAACTCAAGGTGTGCCAGCCGTTTTAGTTCCCTTAACCCTGTTAAGTGATTGTGTTATTTACTATAATAGACCTTTATGCATAGTTACCTACGAAGACCTAGAATTCCGTAGGGTGTTAGTATAAGTTACCATTGCAGGTAATGCATTTCAATTTATTCGTTCCGTTTTAATTTTGAAATTTCACATGGTAGATATCTTCTTGGAGGAAATATATATGTTTTCTGGTTTATTTTATGATCTTGTGTGCTAACCATCTCCCGTAGTTTAGATGGTTGAGTCAGCTCCATCCCTCTTTTTCTCTGGTGGAGGCATAATCTCTGAAAATTGTCTTAGTATTGTATTGTGACCATGCCTTCCGGCTGAGGTGGCTTAGTTTAATGATATTGCTGGTTGCTTAGTTCTTGGGGATCTCCTGTACATCACTACATGCTTTCTCCTCACATCTTTTTAACTAAGGATAGCAACGGTTGGGCTTGAGAGGACTGGTTTACCCAAATCGAACCGCCCATGAAGAAAAAAATTGGATCCAAGACCTTCCCTGCTCCGTCCCCTATCCAAAACCCGACAGGTCCATCCCCTACATAGACTTGCCAACCCACTGAATTCAGCTCAAGCATATAAGATAAAAGCTTTTTTCTACCCCAAAAAAATAAAAATGGATGAAATTTGAAAAAGCCCATCACCCCACTTAAAGGAAAATCTAAAAGCACATCAATTAGAACGAAATACAGAATGAATCAGACAGAAAAAAAAAAGAAAAACATTGCCAGTCCAATGGCAGAAACTATTAGCGAAATAGAAGATGAAAAAGGAGGAAAGACAAGGATTTTTTACGTTTTCACTTTGCCACCTCAACTCTCTCAACTCTCTGTCTGACAATGTTGGTTGTGTACCTATCATGAGCTGTGACTCGTGATATGGACCCAGGCTTTTTATTTAAAATACGAAACATTTATGTTTATATGTATGTATAGTCGGGGGGATTTAATAAGACATATTACCTATCTCGAATCCAGTCGGGCATCAAAATTGAAACTTTTTGCCCTTCCCAAAACTTGTCTATCCTGGTTTGGGACTGGTTCATTATGAATCAAACTCATCATACCCATTTTTAGACAAATAACAAAGAAGCTTTTTTCATGCCTTTTCCTTTTTTTTTGGTTTTGTCTTTGTGGCAGGCTGTTTGCACGGAAGCAGGTATGTTTGCTCTGAGAGAAAGGAGGGTTCATGTTACTCAGGAGGACTTTGAAATGGCGGTTGCCAAGGTCATGAAGAAGGAAACAGATAAAAATATGTCTTTGAGGAAGCTTTGGAAGTAGATAACATGTATCGGCAACTTTTACTTCGTTGTTGATCTGGGATGGGGTGTAACAAACAATGCACCTAAGTGAATGATCGAATATGAATGTTCGTTAGGGTTTTTTTCTGAAAAGAAGTTATGAAATCCAATGTTTGCAGTTTTATGACTCCTTTCAGTGAAATGATCCTAATCTACGTTCGGTTTGTAATTCTTGCTTACACTGGGAGAGGAAAACTGGGAAATCGTGGTTGATGTAGTTGTGACTTGTGAGTTTATGATATAAGTTTACGATAAGAGGGACATACTTTGAATGCTTGCTTGCATAAGACTTATAGTCGGTCTTGTTTCTGAAGGGTGCCTTTAAGGGTTCTTTCTTTTAAGTCTGTAAACACATGCATGAACTTTCTTCTTGATAGCGAAAGGACCGATTGCAAGAACTGGCTGTTACTGATTTAATGAGTTTCTCCTTTCTGGTTTTGATGTCTAATTTTTTTTTTTTAATATTTAGCTTATATGTTTGTTGAGTAAAATCCTTTATTATGGTTGCTTTCCCGCAAGTAGTATACAATGCTTTACATTGAGTATTGTAAAAAACGGTCTAGGCGACTCCATAGGCGCCCCTACCTAGGCTGAGGCGATTGTCCAAATCGGTAGAAAATCGCCTTGGCCAAAAGTAGAGTTAAAAAAAATGCTCCCTCCGTCTTAATAAGATAGACAAGTAGAGATTTCATACAGATTAAAAAAATACAATATATGTAATTGAGATCATAATCTTTTTCCATATTTTTTCTACTTTGCCCTTGCATTAAATGAAAATATATCATTGATGGTCTCAAGCAAAGTTAATTGAATAAAGGTAGTTTAGTCTATTGTTGTGTAATTAATACTCTTAATAAGGAAACAAACCTATAATTTAGGACAAACGAAAAAAAAAAGGTGGCTCTTATTAGGACGGAGGAAGTGATATTATTCCTATTGTTGGGTTGCTGAATAATGTCTAGCTATTCCTGCAATCTTAAATTGCTATTGTAATATGTGAGATGTTAAATGATGAGAACTTAGAGATGACAAAACAGATATTATCATGCCTAAGTGCCTATCAGCCTATGGTTCGAAAGAGTCCTATTTCATTGGTTATTATCCGAGTTAATTAGTGATGCTTATGGAATTAAGCGATTTTATTATATGCTTACGAAATTGAAACAAGCATTAATTAACCAGCGGTAGCCTGTAGCTCCAGCTACGATAGATGTGGCTACTTAAACTTGGGAGATAGATGGTGGCTACTTAAAACTAGACTATGAATAATTCTTTTTTTCATAATTACATTTTTTTTTTTACATTATTTACTTTACATCAATTCATAAAATTAATTTCAACTCGAATCATAATTATTTTTGGACTTGTTCACTGCCACGTCATTAGCGATTGGACCTTTACTTGACAAATGCAAAACGAAGATAAGGTAGGAAATTGAGTTTATTTATCAGTTCTACACTCTTTAGCTTGGGGAATTTTAACTGAATATTGTAGGTAAGGGTTTTTGTTACCAAAATATGGTGGATTTGGGGATGTTTAATTTTGTAAGGTTAGTCGTTGTTGGAATCAACGACTAAAGCGTAGTCGTTAACGCAAACAACGACTACTTCAATTTTTTTTTTTAAAAAAACCTGTTCCAGTCGTTGTTACAGAAAACGACTGGAGAATAAAATTTTTTTTTAAAAAAAAACTTCCAGTCGTTGATGATAACAACGACTGGAGAATCCCCTCAATTTCAAAAAATGGTCAGCCGGGTGGTCAAATCCCGGCTGACACGGAGCAGCTTTTTTTTAAACGCAGTCGCTACTGGCAGTAACGACTGCAGGCCATATTTAAAAAAAAAAAAATTTGGCTTCAATTTCTGGTTATAAAACCAGCATGCCACAAGTTACAAACACCTCCCCCATTCTTGCTCTTCCCCTCTCGGCTCCCTCCCTCTCTTGTTTTTAAATTTTTTTTTTAAATCTCAAACACCTCCTCGGCAAAATGGCCTATGCGGGGCATTCCGACAAATGCTTCCCGACAAAGATCGCTCGTTAAAGCGGTGTCCCGACAATATTTTTTAAAGGTAAATTTTTCGTATAATTTTTTATAAAAACCAATTTTGTATTTTTCCTAATAATATGAAATTTTAAATTTTTCCATGAAATTATTAGTTGTATGCTATTTTATATTTGTTCAAGTAATTTTGGCATGTTTGTTATAATTATGTTCATGTAAATTTTGTTAAATTTTGCATATTTCTTATATTGTAATTGATATAGTATATTTTGCTAATTTAGGGCTATAGTTGTGTTTTGTGAAGAAGATATGTCAAATTCGGATATAATTGGAGTAATTGTTCATTACGGAGGCCAAATATTAATTGAAAATGTCTATCAAGTAGGATATAGTCGACTGCTTATTGGAGCCACGAGAATTTCTCGAACGACAAATTTGGACAATTTGATATCTATACTACATGATATTCGGGTTTGGATAGAAATCGTTATTTGTTAAAACTATCCCAGAAATACTTTGTGATAACAATGATGATTGAATAATTTGATAGCTTGAGTTACCTCTTCCTCCGTGCGGTGCTAGGTATTACTTGTTGTTTTTGGAATAATTTATTATATCTACATGTTCACAATGATGCATTTCACTTATTCATTTATTTAATTTATTTCGGATGGGTACAACATTATAACTTTACTCATCTTAGCCACTCAAGACGGATATATAGGAGATGTTCGATCGGTTAACGAGAGCACAAGTAAGTGTTCAAATTATTTCTACAATAAGTGTTTAAATTAATATTAATGTAAATTCTTTTTTTGGCGTGGACTTGGGAACCATATGGCCTAAACTCGCCCGACATATCTAATCTTGGTGAAAGATGTCTCACACTAATTGGATGAGCGATTGCCCACTTATTATATATGCCACAAAGGGAGATACACCATCCCAATCGAGTGACCCGTCGGTTTGGTATACGACGGGGTATACCAGGAGGAGGTCTCACATTCACATGAGATGTTACACAACATAACTCGTAGGGGAAAAGTGGAGTGGCATGGTCGAATTTCCATGATGGTTATGTAACTTATTGGCGGAAACGAGCTACTTCAAGAATCCAGGGCTACCGTTAATGGTGGTAGTAGTACAAAAGGACGGATACATGGAGTGGTATCATCGCATTACACGACTACGCATTACTCCATCACATCTTGAGATGGAGACGGGATACCAGCCATCAGATATTACAGCTCACGATGTCATTGTAAGATTATTTATATATATATATATATATATATAATGTTTGCATCTAATTATGACATTCAAAATTACTTATACAAAATTATATTTACTTTCGAGTAAGCTGGATGAGACGATTGAGGCTTGGTGCAAATGACGATTGAGTCATGGACACATCTCATGGAGAGTTGTTATGGATATCGGTGATGAAATGGAGAAACATATTCGCTCGTCTCAAAACAATTGCATCACATACTCGGGACGGATGTCCTGCGTCAAGATACTACGACGACCACTCGGTACATGCCCACCACATTTGCACCCCCCGATGTACACATGGCTGGTCCTTCGAGATCCACACCTCAGATGCATCATGGTATGAATATTAATACTAATTCACGTATATTTATAGATATATATTTCAGGTGTCATGATATTTTGATCTTATTTTCGAGATATGGCTGGTCCATCTCATGGGTATGGTAGAGATTATTATGTTCCTCAGTATTCACAGACAGACTCATATTTTTCACGCCCTATTCTTTGGACCATCATGGACATCATATACATCACTTCCACAACCGACATCGGCATGCCGTCCCATCATTTCTCGGTTTTGATCAATCCGAGTTGGGCGCCCGAATTTCATACGTCGCTGTTGCATTTCGCCCTAAGTTAGCGCGCGATTACATACATGATGATGATGATGATGATGATGATGATGATGATACACATCTGTTCAAGCGAATTCCCAGGTAGATGCAACTAGACGTAGAAGTAGACGTCAGATACAACATCCTAGATGTGGCAGGGGGCATAGGTATTAGGATTTTTATTATGTCAAGACAAATATTGTATTAAGACATATTGTATCATCATATTATTGTCTATTGTCTCGATATTTAGATTTTACCTTTGTATTAATGTGAATTGTCTTGACATAAAATATTGATGTGTTTTTCATTCACGATTATTGTTAACATATAATAATAACGATTTTTTTCTTAATTATAGTTGTAATCGTTAATGTGATTAACGACTAGAGAATGCGGATGAAAAATCCTGATTCTCTAGTCGTTAGTTCGATTAACGACTGTGCTATTTTTTTAAAAAAAAAAACAATTTTATTCCCAGTCGTTATTAGAGATAACGACTGGAATAAAAATTTTAAAAAAAAAATTAGTGCTTGGTCGTTGTTGCTATCAACGACTAAGCTTTAGTCGTTGATAGCATCAACGACTAAACTTAAAAAATTAAACATCCCCAACCTTACCATACTTTTGTAATAAAAACCCTTCCATACAATATTTCGTTAAAAAAGCCATTTAGCTTGACCTAGTATTAAATTTTAAAATAACTACCTATTAACAATTACAGTATATTTCTTTTGCATCTCTAATTTCAAAAACTCTTTTCAATTTTTCTTACAAGTAGAAGTAAATAAATTAAATTAAATTGGGATTAACATTGTTTCGTGGTAGAAGCTTATGTTGTCGACTAATTCACCCGATTAAATTCCATATGAGTGCGTGTTTTCTCTCTTAATATCCCCAATTGTACTAAAAATTAAATTAAATTAAAACAAAAATCAAATTAAATTCCACCCCCAAAAAAAAAAAAAAAATAAAATAAAATAACTACCTATTAACAATTACAGTATATTTCTTTTGCATCTCTAATTTCAAAAACTCTTTTCAATTTTTCTTACAAGTAGAAGTAAATGAATTAAATTAAATTGGGATTAACATTGTTTTGTGGTAGAAGCTTATGTTGTCGACTAATTGACCCGATTAAATTCCATATGATTGCGTGTTTTCTCTCTCTTAATATCCCCAATTGTACTAAAAATTAAATTAAATTAAAACAAAAATCAAATTAAATTCCACCCCACCCCCTCCCCAAAATAAAATAAAATAAAATAAATTTCCTATTAAAATCTAAAGCCTTTCGGTACAAATAAGTCAAAAAGTAAGAAAAAAAGCGCAAAAAAGGTACTCCCTCGAAAAACAAAAGAAAAAAAGAAGAAGAAATAAAGCACTCTTGTCCCCACCCCACGTATACAAATCTTATCCATTGCCTCCACTTTCGTCACCAAAATAAATTCCCCAAAAATACAGCAAATTTCCTATTAAATCTCCTTTTTCCTCTCACTATCATCATCACCATCAACGCAAAATCACAAATATCCATCAATGGCGACCGCATTTTCCTCTTTCCGCACTCCAATCGTCTCCTCCGCCGCAGATCCGAACCCCCGCAGCCGCAGAAATCCTTCATCGGCGGCCCAATCCAACAACTGGTGGGCCCCGCTCTTCGGGTTGTCCTCGGAGCCCGACTACATTAGCGGTAACGTCAAGATCGAAGCGGGTTCTGGCCAGATCGAGCACGGATCGGGCCGGGTCGTGCCGGAGAAGAACTTGTTCCGGGGCTGCTTCACGGAGGAGAAGGCGAAGGAGCTACGTAAAAAGACGGTTGAGTCCTCGACTTTTCACGATATTATGTACCACTCCGCGATCGCCTCCAGGCTCGCGTCCGACGTGTCAGGTCGTTGAAAATCGTTGACTTTCTGCTTCCTTTTTTTTCCCGGTCAGGTAGTCAATGTTAATAGTGTTAATAATCAATCTGCTGTTCGACTATGAATTTGGTTTCCGTTGTTTTAAATCTTTTTCTTGAGTTTTGTAGAAATAAATAGAAATGTAAATAAAGATGCCTAGTGTATGTATTTTGTACGCTTTTATTAATGTAAGTTTTGTTTTAGTGATGTCAATATTATTATATTAATAAAAGTATGTTAAGTTTTAGAATTTGCGTCTTTATCACTTATGTCGGCCAATATTATTCTTAGTTCTGTTTATGAGCATGATAGTTATTTCCTTAGTTTTTAAAAAGCTGATTGCGATACTTATTGGAATTAGGAGTAGAAATGGGCCACGCCAAATCGGACTTTGAGTTGAAAGGCTAAGCATGCTTTGTTAAGTTTAGGCTAAACTTGGCCTATTATCTTTAATAGGCTTTTTTCATAGGTTTGGCTTGACCTTTTACTTAGCTTATTTAAAAGTCTGTTTAAGCATGTCAAAGTGAATTTCAAAAAAATTGTAAATTACAAAAAACAAACGACTATTTCACGACAGTCAATACAAGATTCATAATGAAAACAACAAAATACACATGACAATATAATCAATTACGCTCTATCTCCAAAGGACATAAATATGATAATACAAAATCCAATAACTTCATAACAATAATAAATCCAAGTACAAAATAAATCTCATTAGTGTTCTAATATTATATTTATATATAAGATACATGTAATATTTTTATATAATTTAGATCTTCAATATGTATATAAAATATAATACATACGTGTATTCTATATAATAATACAAGTAATTCACCCGTGCGTTGCACGTATATTTTTATTTTAATATTATTATTTTATAATATCTATTAACATGAACTGGTATTTACTACTTTATTTTAGTAGTAATATTCATATAAGGTTATTAAAAACAAAAATTTATCTATCAATTTTATATTTTCAAAATTATAAACTTAAATGTCTAAATTCAACTCGTTCAAAATTATCCCTCAATTTATGCATGTCTCTAAATTATTTTTTTATATATCCATTTCTTTCTCACACACTTCTCTATAAACAATTATATATAATTTGTGAGACATGTATTTTTATATTGTACTTGTACTGTTGAAAAAAATGAATACTTCACATTGTTAATCAAAAATATAAATTGAGATATTATTCAAAATAACATGGTAGAAAAAAATCGTGAATAAAATTTAAAATGAACTATTATGTCATTGATATAAATGTTAGTAGTATTAACATAAAGTTTGACAATAATATTATAGTAATCCACTAAAAACTTACGAACATAAACATGATATAACCGAAAAACAGGGTATAGAAATAGTACAATTGATATCAATATTCATTCTTTGACATTTAGTTTCAATAGATGTATGTAAACCCCATGAGTTTTCTCATTTTGATCAACAATGGATTGATGTGAATCGCTCATTAATCAAAAGAAATGATAAAATACACTGGAAAGTTTGACAATCCAAAAAATTTTAATCAAAAGTTTATTTTAAAATGTAACATCAATCGATTAATCCTATATAAATGATTATATAATTGATTTTCTGACAATTTATTTAATGACATTGGTTGACAATATAATTATTAATTATCACATATTGAGTTAACAACACATTATTATCGTTACAAAAAAATCTTTCTATTGACTTACCAAAGAAAAACACCGTCAATTTTGGATAACTCCAAAACATACATTAGTCGCTAGATATTGATTATTTCATCTTCCAATATAGATTTACCAAAGTAAGGGCACCAACAATTCTATGATTGCTTTCAAAAGTTATAGTTAATAAACTATATAAAATAATACATATACCAATTAAGTAATTATATGATTGATTTTATAGGACAACCGTAGTATTGATTGATCATGTCAATTATTTAACGTCAATTTGATTAGTTTTATTAATCTCATATCAAGATATGAAATAGATATGTACAATTTTCAAACAATCAAATATTCGTTACCATTTTTAGTTTTGTAAATATTTTAATTAGTTGTTTTTCTTAATTAAGGTAATATATTGTTGTCCAATCATAAACTTGTGCACCCTTAATTAGAAATTAAAAAACAAAACTCTCATTGACAATTATTGTCTTTTTTTAAGTTAATACATTTTTCTAAAGTGACAAATATTTAATCATAAGGTACTGTTTTCTTAATTTTTGTTAAATTTCTTGTCAATTATCCGTTGTGTGTAACATTGTCAAATTCGATTAAAAAATATAAATAGATACTCTCAATTGTTTTACCAAAAGCTTAGTTTTACAATTCTTTCAATCAATAATTGATGATAGTTCTGATTGAATAAACAAAATAATAAATAATTATGGTATCTATAGTAATGATTACAATCAATTTATTGACTTACCAAATCAAAGCACCGCTAATTTTGGATAACTTCAAAACATACATTGGTTAGGGGAACATTTGGATTGATTTATCCAAAATTGTATCTTATTTTATATCTTTTCTTTTTTTATTATTTTCTTTTTCTGATTGAGTTGCCTTAGTTGTATCATATATATACTAATTTTATTCGATAGTAATTAGAGTTGTTAATTATTCTTACTTAAGCAAATTATCATCAAATTTAACACCAACGTTGATCGAGTGGACTAATTAGAAGATAATTCATTTTTCTAGACCAACTTAATTAGTATTTGCTCACACTTCAAAATACCAATATTTCAAAAACAATACAATAAATAAATATTGCAACAACAACTGAATCAATATGAAAGAAAAATCCGTGATATTCCTTCAAAAGCATGATATAAAATCAAACATCTTATTAATAATAAAATATTTTCAAAATCAACCATAAAAAGTCTATAATTCAAAATCAATTTAAATATAAATGGAATTTGGCGAGAAGAAAAATATTTCAATCAATATAGGAAAGAGATATATACAATATTTTCGAGCAATAAATATTTGTTACCATTTTGTGTTTTATAAATCTTTCAATCAATTATTTTTCTTAAGATAATACGTTGTTGTCCAATTATACAATTATACTCCTTGTAAATTAAAAAAAAAATGCTACATTGACCAATTATTGTCTTTCTTATTAAAAAGTAATACATTATAAATTTTCTAGATTAATAAATCTTTAATCTTAAAATATATTGACATAAAATATGTTAGTATGAGGAAAAATAAAAATAAATAAATCATACAAAAAACAACTTAAAAAGTACAACAAAACTATCAAGAATAATCAAAAAAGAAACTCACCAAATATTGTCCGTAATATCTACAATATAGTTTATATAACAACTTTGTTTATTGCAGAATTCGAGTTCAATCTTTTGTTGATGTTAGCGGGGCACTTAATGAAAACGGAAATAGAGGAACGTGAAGATGAAACCATATTTAGTGGTTATGCTTCGAATTTAGGATCAACAATATCAGAGTGTTTCTCTAATGCAATTTAAGTAGTATAAATATAAGAGGACTTAGCATAAATAATATCATAAATAATAAGCTGCCAAAAAAATCTCTGAACACAAAATCAATTGTTAATTCAATGGTGAAAGATACATAAAATCATAATTCATCTATTTTAACTATTATTTAACAATTTGGGAAAGTTTGAATATTCATCAGTATTTAAAACTTGATTAATTAATATTATATTATACAAAATTGCATTGACACCATTGAAACAAATAAACAATATATTTGATGAAGATATGATGTATAGAATCAACACATCATTGTAATATATATTTAAGAAGAACTAACATATACTAATATCGAGTTATGGTGAAATACTATTTATAATTTTTAAAATCTATATATTATATATAGATATAATTGATCTTGTAGACTCACATTTGGTATAAAGTAGGCATACCAAATAAAATTTTCCTAATCTTTATACATATAAAATAAGAATACCATTTATGATATTTTCCTAATTTATATACATATAAAGTAGGAATACCATTTACAATCTTTTCTTACAATATTTCCTAATTTATATAATTATAATGATTTTCTTATAATATTTTCCTAATACAAGAATTTATAATAATTACCATTTATAATGTTTACAATTATTTCATAATATAATAAGTAAAAAGAGCGGGAAACTAAAAGTTCCTGACTTACTCGCTATTATATATATAGATTTATTACTATATATTATATATACTATATATAATATTATATATATTTTATACGCATGCCTTAAATAGGCGTTTGTTGAGCTTAAAATACTTTTTTAAAAAGGCTAAGTCCGCTCAACTATATAAATAGGCTTTGTAAAATGCCTGAGTCACCCATTGTTAAATAGGTAAAGCCAAGCCAAGCCGTTAGTAGGGTGGGCCATAGGCCCATGTTAGGTAGCCTGACTTATTTCCACCCCTACTTGGAATCGAACTTATTATTTGATCTTGGTTTTCATTTTGAGTTGAGATTGACGTCCATTTGAAGGTCAAGCTGAAGCCAGGGCAAAAGGGCATTTGTTTTAGCATTTTCATTAAATAATTTTGTGAAATTTCTTGTATAAGTGAAAGTTAAAGTGGTTTGACTTGTTCAATCTATACAAGACTGAAATATGTGGTGTAAGGTTTTACGTTTTAGAAGAAATGGCTGGGATAATGTATAAGCAAAGTCGAGGCCTGTATTAGATACAGTTTCCGCAAGACGAAAACGCCCCGTATACCGAGTGCTTACGGTTCCGGCGCTCGCCTCTAAGATACAACGACTTTATACGATTCCGGTTAGCGGACAACAAAAAACCGAACAACAAATGAACACGCGAAGTGTTTGACAACTTTCAAGCTTTCAAGGAGGAAATGGGACAAGATGCAAAATGCAATGCTCGGTTTTTAGTTATCGATAATTTCGTATATTTTTTCATCAATATGGTCGAGTAATTATAGGCCACAGTGCCTCGTATGGAAAGATTGCGTCTTTTGGCTCGAAAAGACACATTTTGCACTCGAACGATCGCACTGCACAGGGAGAGCACGACTAGCGCACGACCATGCGTGCGGCGCAAAACTTTCGGCCCCTAAGACGACCAAGACGCACGGGCCGTGCCCGGCCCGTGCGTTGGCTCGCAACTCTGCGGCATGTAGCACGACCCGACCGCACGGGCCGTGCTCCGCCCGTCTTGTGGTCCGAAATATTTCCCAGGTTGAACTCATTTAATTAATTATGAAAATTAATTAAATCTATTTAATTAATTACAAAATTAATTAAACATTTAATTTTAAAGGTTTTTGGTCCAAAAAGAATAAGGGTCTTGAAGCCCAAACCCAAGACCCACGACCCGGACGCGGCCCGAGTCGGGCCGAGCCGAGCCAGCCACGGCGGCGGCGGCGCGCAAGCGTGCGTGTGTGCTTTGAACCAAACCCACAATCATGTAGGTCCTCACCCCTTTAAAAACTTGGGTGCCCCCAGGGCCCAAACCCATATGTCCAACTTGGGATATATTAAGTGTGCAACTTTATCCTCTTTTTCCTATGTGGGATGGAATATCTCTCCTCCCCACATTTTCCATTTTCCATACCATTTATTTGTATTAAGTGGCTAACTTCTAGCATTAATTTCTTATTCACCCTAATCGGTTTTGAGAAATTCCAAATGCTATTCTCATCTACTCTCTTAGTAGAATTTTTACAAATAATTTAATTCCATTTTTCACTAATGGAAACCACTTAATTATTTGGTCAAAATCGGGTCAACACCCATTTCTCAAGACCAAATTTCCAACAATCCCCACATGAATGAAATTAATGCATGCGTGTATGCAGATTAAGCTTGAAAGTCTATGTGAATCGTTATTGCATCAGGATAGGTAGCTTGTGGCTTTGAACCTTCCTTAGTAAAATACTATCGGATTTACTAGCTGCTTAGTGACGCGATGTCTTGAACTACTCAGCCGTTTGTGTAAACCAAGACAACAGTACTTACACAATAACAACTCTAACACTTGTTGTTCTCACGTTGTGTCCATTTCGGCCCTGGACCATATCTTAGGTTCATAAGTGTTTCTTTTGAAGCGGCCATTACTTCTCACTTATATAGGTGATCTCCTATTGAAGAGTATCCTGCAATACTCCACCTTTCGGTATAGGAATCATTAAAAGTCTTAAACTTAACCTCACCACATTCAGCAGGTTTACATACACTTGGATGTATCGAGAATGAGCTAACATATTTTTCAAGTGTTGGTTTGAACATTCATAACTTAGTTGTCCCATTGAACCAAGGTCTTGGGATCTCCAATTCACAAGGTTGGGTTACCGCTATGAACATTCTTTAAGTTGTGGATTTCAAACTCATTCCATTTAACAGTTTATATAATTGGTCTTGATTTATGCCTTTCGTAAGCGGATCCGCAATGTTTTCCTTTGACTTCACGTAATCAACCGAAATAACCTCATTCAAAATCAACTGCCTAATGGTATTGTGTCTCCGACGTATATGTCTAGACTTACCATTATACATACTTGCTTTGTGCCCTTCCGATTCTTTGATTGACTATCACAAACAGTATCATAACAACAGGCACAAACTTATTCCAACAAGGAATATTCTCTAAGAAGTTTCTAAGCCATTCAACTTCTTCTCGGCTTTATCCAAAACAATGAACTCGGATTCCATAGTGGATCGAGCTATGCACGTCTGCTAGAAGACTTCCACGACACCGCTCCTCCACCTATTGTGAAAACAAATCCACTTGTGGACTTGGAGTCTTTTGTGTCTAATATCCAATTGGCATCACAAGATCCTTCTAATACTTTTTGGATATCTTGTATAAAGTATTCCATAGTTCATGGTATACTTTAAATATCTAAGTACCCTTGTCACGGCTTTCCAAAGTGATCCGTACTCGGGTTACTTGTGAACCTACTCAATTTACTCATTTGAATATGCAATGTCCTGGTCGTGTACAATTCGTTAAGTACATCGGACGCCAATTACCCTTGCATATTCCGGTTGAGAAACTGGTTCGCCTTATTCTTGGCCAAGTGTAGACTTAGATCTACATGTATCTTAGCCGGAGGACTATCAAAAGGATTAAAAATTCTAAGTATGTTTTTCGACATAATGGGACTGTGACAAGACAATTCCATCTGAAGTCCTAGAGATTTTAATCCCTAAAATAACATCGAGATAATCCCATATCCTTCATGTCAAAGTTCTTCTTCAACATGTTCTTAGTATTCATGATTAAATCATGACTCACGCCCATAATCAACATATCATCCACATAAAGGCATACTATGACATAATCATTTGTAGTACCTTTAATGTAGACACACTTGTCACATTCATTGATCTTGAAGCCGTTTGATTTCATAGTCGAGTCAAAGTTTTCATGCCATTGCTTAGGTGCTTGTTTTAGTCCATAAAGTGACTTAACAAGTTTACACACCTTTCGCTCTTGATTGGGTGCAACGTACCCCTCGGGTTGTTCCATATAGATCTCCTCTTCAAGCTCACCATTCAAGAAGGCAATCTTAACGTCCATTTGATTGTGGTAATCTCCAAAGGTGGTGTCGAAGAAGAGTGTGGTGCTTTTCAAGGTGTTGTAAGTTGAATTTGTATTAATTGTGGTAATTAATAAAATTCTTTTTTTTTCAAAACCCATCCCGGATATACTGAGGTGGTAGTAGATTAGGCCCTAGGTGGGTTGAACTACTATAAATCGACGCGTGTTATTTACATTCTGCACCTTTATTATTGTCTTAGCGTATTTGGTTCGAAAAAGAGGGCATAATCGAAAAGATGGAGATAATCTATTCACCCCTCTAGATTATCGTAGCCGCTAGCTTGGACTTACAAGTGGTATCGAGCCAAACTCTTTGACAAGCTCGTTTCACATCGCGAGTGAAGAGGAACGATCGTCGGCTACGAATGAAGTCTACCTTTCCCAAGCATCTCCACCACCAAGCCACCTCGACTCGATTCCAAAAATTTTGCATTTTGAAAAGAAAGAATGGAATGCTATTTACAAGTTTGCGGGTTCGATATTTGGAACATCGTCATCAATGGAGAATCCATTCCGATGAAAGATACACCATACACCTCCAAAGCTCTCAAGGAGCTCAATGATGAAGAAAAGAAAATCATCTCCTTAAATGGTAAAGCTCTCAATATTTTGTATTATTCACTTACCAATTTGGAATATGATCTTATTGTAGGAATTCGATCGGCTCATGAAGTATGGGAAAAATTAGAAGCCATTCATAAAGTATATGCAAATCTTTAGGAGCAACTCAAAAGCATCTACTTCTCAAAGGGATACAAGGTCAAATATAAGGAATAAGCCTCTTACAACTTCCAACTATGAAGAAGTTGAACATTGTCTTATGGGCTTGAAGAAAACGAGGTAAGTTCTAAAACCTCTACTTCTTATGACAATGAATTGAAAAATGATTATAGTGATTTGCTCAATGTTGTTATGATGAGCTTCAAAATGAATTCAAAGCTTGCTTGTTAAATACAAAAATTTGAAAAATGAATTCAACATTTTGAAAAATGAAAAGGATAGTTTATCTACTTCCTATGAATCACTATCATGTGCTCACACCACCACACTTGACAATGATAGAAACCTTGAAAAAGAAAATAGTACTCTTGTTGAGGATATTAATTGCATGAAAAATGATTTATCGAAATCCAACTTGAGTACCAATAAAATGTCCAATGTTGTGAATGTTCATGGTTGTGATAATTTGAATAGTGACCTTGATCATAAGCTTAATATTATCAATCATATGAAAGAGAATCGAGCTCCTATGCATGTTAGTACGATTACTTGCTTTTATTGTGGTAAGAAGGGACACACTATAAATACTTGTCGGGCTAGAAATAGCTCAAATTATTGTTGGAGACCTAAAAGTCTCAAAGCTAATCCCAAAGGACCCAAACACTTGAGGGTACCACAAAACAATGTCATATTAGGTACCCGTGGAATAATAATCGAGGAAAATTCATACCGCCAAGAAGACATCAAATGAGCATCTCATTTGATCAAAGAAGAAGACATCACCAAAATGAAGTTCCAAGAAGAAATTATCAACAAAGGGAAGGATACAATCCTTGAGATGGAGCAATTGGAAAAATTATTATCAACAAGAAGATTTTCAAAAGGAAAATATCATAGGCAATGGGAACGACACAACCAATGGAAATGGCGAAATTGGTAAACCGTATCTCCCTAATTATATATGCAATTTATTTTAGTATGCATGTCTTTATTTGTGCCTTTAATTGCAAAATGAGTTTTCAATTTTTTTTAAGGTCTTCTATATATATTTGTGTTTTTAAAAAATCCTTTGAAAATGAGACCTTACATGTTGTTTTTAAAAATCTGTGGGCTTGGGCTTGGGCTTCAAGACCCTTATTCTTTTTGGACCAAAAACCTTTAAAATTAATTTTTAATTAATTTTGTAATTAATTAAATAGATTTAATTAATTTTCATAATTAATTAAATGAGTTCAACCTGGGAAACGTTTCGGACCGGCGCGCACGGGCGAAGCACGGCAAGTGCGGTCGGGTCGTGCTACTTCTGCCGCAGAGTTGCGAGCTAAGCGCACGGGCGGGGCACGCCCGTGCGTCTGGGTCGTCTAGGGGCAGTTTTGCGCTGCCGCACGCGCGGGCAGGCTTACGGCGCGCGTGCCCCGTGCCCCTGGTAGTGCTCCTGCAGCAGTGCGACGGTTCGATGCAAAAAGGTGTCTTTTTCGAGCCAAAAGACGCGATCTTTCTATACGAGGCACCTGGCCTATAATTACTCGACCCTACTTGATGAAAAAATATACGAAATTATCGGATAACTAAAAACCAAGCATTGCATTTTGCATCTTGTCCCATTTCCTCCTTGAAAGCTTGAAAGTTGTCAAACACTTCGCTTATTGTTTTTGTTGTTCCGGTTTCTTTGTCTTGCTAACCGAATCGTATAAAGTCGTTGTATCTTAGAGGCAAGGGCGAACCGTAAGCACTCGGTATACGGAGCGTTTTCATCTTGCGGAGACTATATCTAATACAGCCTCGACTTTGCCTATACACTATCCTGACCATTTCTTCTAAATGAAACCTTCCACCACATATTTTACCCAACATTCCCTCTTTGGAAAAGGAAAAACTTGAAAGTTGAAATAAAATATCAAGGTGCCAAATATTGGAAATAAAGTCACGACCTCATGCTTTCACCCAAATAGAAACAAATTGCAACCAAAAACTTTGTAATGCTTCACTCATGATGTCAAGCAAGAATGGATTTGGTTGAAGTTGCAATCAAGAGACAATTTGTTTTTAGTATATGGGCGGGTGGCCCCCGCCCAACCCGCGCCCATGATGGATGGGGTTGGGTTGATGTTTTCCCACCCGCCAAGGTGGCGGGCCGCCCGCAATGCCTCGCTATATGGCGGGTTTTGGTATGAGTGGCCCACCCCGCCGCCCGCTTTGATCGCTTCTAGAGATCGACCATGGTTCGATCGTTTTTATAACACAAGACTCTACAAAGATAAATATGATCCCTAAAATCAAATTTCTTATAACAACATGCCCAACAACACGTAAAAATGGCGCCCAACGCCAAAAAGAACTCTCCAATGCGCTATCTTGACTATTTTTTACATTTTGCTACATTGCGGCGCCATTTGTGGTCCCGTTGTTTTAACGTTATTTTGTTTTTTTCTTTCTTTGGTTATGTTTTTCTTAAATTTAAATACTATTATTAATTTTATATTGCAATTAATCTAATAGTAAATAATATTAAAAATAATTTAATTATATGTGATATTTTTTAATAATAAAATGTGTAATTTTTATAATACTATTAGATTCAAAATACTACACACAAAATTATATTTCTTACATAATTTCATTAAGTTTTAATATTATATTAATTGTTATTTTAATTTGCATTAATTTCACTAAATTTTAATTTTTTTTTATTGGATTAATTTTGAAAATAAAAATTTAATAAATATTATATTAAATTAAATTACATATGTAATATATTTATCAATTATAATGTAAAAAAGTCAATATTAAATGAATAAAAGAAGAATCATATGGAATATTCTTATTTAGTGTAGAAAATAGTCAAACTATTTGGTGATGGAATGTAGATTATTCACCAAAGTAGTGCGGTCTCGCATTAAATTGGTGCGGAGACTCACCTGGAGATGGTCTAAGGGAGTGCTTTCTTGTAAGAAAAATTTCACCCTTCCATTTTTGGATAAAATTTTGCATGAATATGTGATTGCTTATGAAATTTTACAGTCTATACAATCAAATGTTTTAAAAATTGGACTAATAAGCAAATTGGTGTTGCTATACTGTTCACTTAATTATATACATATAACAAGACACCAAATTTAATATCTTTAGTTTTTCAAAACATTCAAAAAAGATAAAATATAAAAATAAATTAAAGAATTGGTTCGGCCATTTTGAACGGGATTAGTCTGTTTAATCACAAAAATGGTTTTCTAAAACTAAGGTCGACTACTACTTCGCAGTTGAACTAATCGGACGTGGAAAATAATCAAATGATACCCGAGTAGAACGGACGACATTCACACGTGGTAATTTAAGACTGCCGACATGGACCGATCAGGTTGTCATTATCGAGAAGAATGCTAGGCCGACCGAGTTCAACCAAGAAGGCATTTCAAGACTAAAGGAGCCCCCACCCTAAAAGTCAATCTTGACCGACCATAAATCCAAAGGGCGACGACCCTACCACCGGAAAACAAACAACAAGATAACTCAACAAGACTATTTGACACATGACAATCATACAATTCATGCACAATAAGAGGAAGACAAACGCACCACTCAAATTGTAGCTATAATGATTACTAGCATATTCAATGTAATAATATAAATAAAACTCATTTATGTAGAAAAAGACAACATAAAATCCTTATATAAAAAGCTTGTGTTTAAAACTCATCAAGTCGAGACCGACAAGAATCCAACTTCGGTTATCAATGCATTTTTCATTTTCCGATTAATATTTAGGTCTTTAATCCCTTGTTGAGCGAAAGCGAGCATCGACACAACCAACTTTTTGTAAGAAAAATTAGTAGTCAATTAATTCTCGTAATGGGTTAAAATTATTACTTTTACAATGTAAAATGAAAATTAGTCATCTTTTGAAAATAAATATTTTTTTAGTCATTTTGGAAGACCAAAAGACATTCATATCCTTCTAGCATTTTTGTTTGATATTTGGTATATTTATCTTTCTCTTTCACTTATTTCACATATGACCCCTATATATATACTCTTACTCCATCTTTTAAACTTTTTTAAAAAATTCCGGCATACATTGACAACGGTCCGTCTA
Source organism: Rehmannia glutinosa (assembly GCA_016081115.2). Classification (NCBI taxonomy): domain Eukaryota; kingdom Viridiplantae; phylum Streptophyta; class Magnoliopsida; order Lamiales; family Orobanchaceae; genus Rehmannia; species Rehmannia glutinosa. The sequence goes on along the minus strand of JABTTQ020002265.1, from coordinate 114,701 downwards.
TTGGTATCTCGAAAATGGTATTAAGTTCTTTTAATATTTCGTTTATTAGTGGAACTTCGTATATTTATTAAACTTCTGTCTAATTTTACGAGGAAGATAGAACATAAGATATAAAAGTTTGAACACATAAATCAAGTTATTGTAGCTCGATATCGAAATACGAACTATAGTGACTCGGCAAGACTACAACGTCGGGTTACGATGTCGAGCTACGAACTTAGCTCTACCATGTCGAGCTACAATAACTCGATGCTACGATGTCGAGCTATAATAATTTAGCGCTACAATGTCGAGCTACGAGAATTTGTAGTGTCATCTTTCTCATTCACCCCAACCCCAACCACCATTAATGATGCAACAAGGTTTTCAACATCAACGATCTCGGCTAAAATATCTAAACCAAAATTAATTCAGCAATAAATATAGAATTAATCAAATTAAATGTTGTTGCTTCAATGCAAAGTCGAAGTCATTAATCGATCGGTGCTCATTCAATGGTAGGCAATTATTTCTATCAAGTTATTTTACCAAATTAGAGAGGGTGTGTCTTGGTGCAATTAAATTTAATCAAGGATAAATTAGGATTTTTACGTAGTCAAATGACTAAAAATACGTATTTAAAAAAAATAGCTAAAAAATATTTTGACGTCATGAGATGTGCTAGAAAACCTAGCACACTAATATTGGAGAGCCCAAAACCCCTTAAGTGGACCGAGTTGGGGTGGGTAACACAAGTAGGCCTAGTTCTCTTGGAAGCCCAACAGAAGATCAAGTTTCATAAATGGACAATGACACTTGGCTTCTCAACTCAGGTTGGGTTGGATGATCCGACTCCAACCAAATATGGACATACAGAGCCCCAATTCTGTACACTACTATAGGGTTCATTAACATTATATTTTTTTTTTTTTTTTTTTTTTGAGGAAAAAGCGATAATATTATAGCTAGGAGATCATCTCCGAAGTAACCTACAATCTAGAGAAAAGGAAAAACGAGCAAGAAAATGGGCGAGAGTATTGCCTTTTCGTCTAACGAAACTAGGAATAACCGAATCAAAAAAGGAAACAAGTTGAATATATCATCCATAAGATTGCCCAAGTATGATAGGTCTTCGCCTTTTTCCGCATATTGTAAAATATCGTGATGTTGTCCGTTTCAACATAGATCTTTCGAATCCTCATTTCTTTCGCTAGTTTTAATCCTTCTCGACATGTCAACGCCTCCGCAATCTCGATATAACCCACAACTTCCGTGTTCTTCATCAATGTTTTCAGTACCTGGCCCGGCTATCCCGTAGAATCACCCCCATACCTGTTCCTCGGTCCTCGATAATCGAAGCATCCGTGTTAATTTTGATGTAATCGCATTCAGGTGGTTGCCATTGTTCACACCTCGTCACTGTCCCATGAGGATCATTAGTTTCCTTCATCTTTTGGTGTTCCTCCAACCTGCCCATTGCCATTTGGTAGCACTTGTCATGCGTGAGCACTTTGTTGGTGAATGTGAGTTTGTTTCTAGCGTCCCACACCATCCATAACAACATCGCAAAGAGATTATGTGCATCGGGGTCCCCCTGCTTCAACAACGATCCCATCCAATCCACCATGGTACCACAATCATCAAATCCCATGTATCTAAGGCGTAGCGGTGATGCTGCCCAGAAAAACGAGCCCAGTCACAGTCGCGAAGAGCGTGCTCCGTAGTTTCCACCTCGTGCCCACATCTTCCACAAATTGGGTCGATTTGCACGCCCTATTTTTTAACTCAAATTTAGATGGAATGATACCTTGAACACATTTCCATAAGAACACCTGGACCTTTGGAGGGATATCTAATTTCCAAATCCACTTCCAAATGTGACTAGCGCCACCAGAAGAGGAAGTAGAATTATTTCTCCCCTCGCACTCCGCCTTTGCTATTTTGTAGCCCGATTTCACTGTGTATTTTCCGTCTTTAGAGAAATGCCATACCTGGCGGTCCTCTACTCGAAATTCTTTCAGCGGGATAGAAATGATGGCCTTGATGTCGACTTCTGTGAAGAACTGCCGAAGTTTATCCATGTTCCACGTTGAACTCGTCACCTCCATAAGCTCACTAACCTTCATATCCTCCATATCACGCAGAGGGGCTGTAATTGGTTTGAAGTTAGGATTATCCAAAATCCAAGGGTCCTTCCATACTCTCGTCTTGCTTCCATCACCAATATTCCACGAATACCCGATTTAGTACTTTTCTACCCTCCACAATGCTTCTCCATATGAATGATGGATTTCGGCCAATTGCGGCGTCGAGAAAAGAACTTCTCGGGAAGTATTTGGCTTTTAATACTTTGGATAGAAGAGAGCCCTCATCTGTAATAATTCTCCACCCTTGTTTAGCAAGCATGGCCACGTTGAAACTCGGATATCTCTAAAACCCAAAACCTCCATCCTCCTTTGAACAAAGATAGGGGCGGTCCATGCGCGCCAATGAATTCTCCTTTCCTCTTTTCATTGCCCCCACCGAAGTTGCTTATGATGGCATTAATTTCCTTACAAATGTTTTCCGGAAAAGCGAAACAACTCATCAAATAGGAAGGGATCGCTGGGCTCTGATTTTATCAATGTCATTTTCCCAGCAATAGATAAATCTCTACTTTTCCGATTCTTCAATTTCTTCCGATCCGATCGACAATAATTCGAATATTTCTTTCTTGAACGCCCAATAACAATGGAATTCCCGGATATTTTGAATGCTTATTCACCAAGTTAACACCCAACTTATTAGACAGTTCGATTTTTTATCTTGTGTTAATCCCGCATTGAAAGAAATTTGGATTTTTCCAAATTGATGCACGGCCGATCTTCTTCATATACGGTAATTATGCTTCTTACTTCTTCGATCTCGGGTTACGTGGCTCTCCCAAAAATGATACTGTCATCTGCAAAAAATAAATGTGAAATTTCCGGGGAATTTCTGCTTACTCGTATTCCGTGAAGACGTCCACCCATTTCTGCTTTCCTGATTAGGGAAGAGAAAGCCTCTGCACAGAACAAAAACAGATATGGAGACAACGGGTTTCCTTGACGGAGTCCCCGAGATGGTATAAAAGTTGGGCCTGGTTGCCCGTTAAGTAACACAGAAATAGAAACGGAATTCACACATTTCATGATAAGAGACACAAATGACTCCTGAATGCCAAGTCTAGTCATCACCATACGTAGAAAAGGCCACTCAACTCGATCATACGCTTTAGACATGTCTAGTTTGAGCGCAAAAGAACCCTTTCTAGACGCCTTATTATTTTTCATGTTATGGAATATCTCAAAGGCCAAGAGTGCGTTGTCAGTGATGAGTCGACCCGGTACGAAAGCCGACTGGGTGTGGTGGATAAGTGATGGAAGGACAATTTTTAACCTATTAGCAATGGTTTTAGTAACAATTTTAAAAAGAACATTGCACAAACTAATAGGTCGGAAATCAGTGACAAACTCCGCTCTTTTTTCTTTGGAATAAGGACAATGAAAGTATCATTAAAGAGCTAGGACTAGCATTCCCATTTAAAATTTGAAGAATGGCGGAAGAATATCGATTTAAGAACATGCCGAATTTATGATAAAAAAGCGGGGGCATACCGTCGGGGCCAGGGGATTTAGTCGGATGCATCCGAGCTAGAGTCGCCACCACTTCCTCCGCATAAATGGTTTTGTCAACACATCGTTCATCTCCATCGTCATTTTCGTGTCCACGGCATCGAGCGCTCTATCCATATCAAGATTAGATCCGTGACTGAATGCATTTTGAAAATAGTCGATAAACTCCTTCTCAACACCCTTCCCGATCCTCAACCCAAGCCCCTGCGGAATTCTTGATTTTATCGATGGAATTACGAGTTCTTCGACCGTTCGCCACTTTGTGGAAAAAAGAAGTATTTTTATCGCCATCTTTTATCCAATTTGCGCGAGACCGCCGGTGCCACATTTTTTTCTTGACGAATGAGAAGACTCTTCGACGTTGTTCGAGTCGCATGCGTTCCATAGCCAGGTTTGTGTTTAGCCGGCCACCCATCGAGGCTTCATAAGTTCTTTTTCACACTCCGTAATTTGGCTCGTGATATTACCAAAATGAGTCCGCTCCCACTTCTCGATTCATCCCACAATTCTGTATTTTATCTTTCACAATATGGAGGTTAGATGCACTTTCACTCGATTGCCACGATTGTTTCACTACCTGTTGGCACGTTTCGTCAAGTAACCACATCGATTCAAATCGAAATAATTTTTTCCTTCTCTTTTCGTTTCTATCCAAAGACCTCGTCATTTTTTTCCAGCTGATAATGATTGGGCAATGATCGGATTCCACCCTCGGAAGATGCTCAACACAATAGTGTGGGTACGCTGCCATCCATTCTGACGTCCCGAAGCATCTATCTAGACGCTCTTGGATATTATTCTCTCCTCTCTGGCCGTTCGTCCATGTGAATGCAAAACCGTCATATCCCAAATCATCAAGGTTCGCGTCTTGCGTGGCCTCGTGGAATTTATTCATTTTATGACTATCCCTAGCCCGCCACCTTTTTTTCTCAAAGTACTCAAATGTTAAATTGTTTAAATTTGTTGTCCGAAAATACGCATTATTTTCTCAACGAAAAAGGAGAGATTTGGTTTTAGATCAAAACCAGTTTCATTCATTCGTCGAGAAAAAATTTACAAATGATTACAACATCGAGCGTAAAATAGATACTAGAATTACGGATCATAAACATATACATATAAAAAAAAAAAAATTAAACCTAAACAAATCGAATTGATCCGTAGAATCTAAACTTCGCAATAGAGACATTGAACAAAATACGTACCAAAGAAATTGATCTCGCTCTAAACTTAAATAAAAGCATAAAAAAGATTTGAATTATTAATTAAAATATAACGTATTGTGAGGTAATGACTCATATGATATTTTGAACAAAATTCCACATATGAGATAAACTTATAAACTGAAGAAAGGCATCTATTGGGCAAATAAAAACCATCTATTTGGAACAAATAACTATCACATATTGGGGACAAATTTATTGAGACTAAAAGCAATGAATATGGAGGACGGAGTGAAGAAAAAAAGGAAGATGATGAAGCAAAAATAGCTAGGACTGTTTCAGCTACTTTACACCATTTAGGCCTTAAAAAATGAGAGAATATGTAAGATACTTTCTATTTTGCAAGCGTAGCGCAAATTCTAGTGGCAATAATAATATCTTTCCTCATTTGATTGATTATGAGAACCTAGCTTTAATATTTTTCTTGTATCTTTTTGAAACATTACCGAGTAATAGTTTGAAAATTTCTCATTTTTTAGATTAATAATTAGAAATCTAGTTCTATATTTCACGGGAAATGACTTAAATGCCATCCATCCTTCAAATTTTCTCTCATTCTATATTTTTCGCAACTAAAAAAAAATAATGATATAATATAAATATATAATAATAGTAATACACAAGAAAATTATTGGTTAACTACCAATTAATCTACCATATCAGTTATCACACATTCATTTTAATAAATAAAAACTCATTTATTGCCCATGCATGTTACTGAATATAATCTATACAGAAATTATTGCCGACCAGAAAAGGTACAAAAGCACAGACTGAAACAAGAAAGCACTGATTAGCACTATAATTTTAATAAAAAAGATGAAATAATTATAAGGGTTAATTACAAAAAGTGCCCGAGATTGGATCTAATTACAAGAAAATCCAACTAACTTTCAAAATTATAAAAAATGCCCGTAAAGTTTTATTTTGTCTAATATTTACACCCTTCATAAGTAAAAAATATTGCAAAATCCCCTTTATATTTGTAAAAACATTGCGTTTTACCCTTAATTTTAACACTGAATCAAACTTCAGGGGTGTTTTTGTAATTTTTAAAGTTAGCTGAGTTTTTGTAATTAGATCGATTCTCAGGGGTACTATTTGTAATTATCCCTAAATATAATGTTTGATTTCCTCAATCAATATATAATCAGCTGCACATGGGTTCAAAGTCTACCAGATCTTGAATAGTCTCAAATTTTAGTTTGCTTATTTTATTTTTTTTGATAACTCTGCTGTTTATTCTGCTGACACATACTCCGAAATATTAATTAATTACAGAAAATTTATTATTAGAAATTACATTGTTGGAGTAAATACCCACATACAAACAAGGATCCTATATTTAATTTTATGCTGCTTAACAAATTCTGGACTGATATCACCTTCCTGGAACCAATCATACATATTTTATCATAGGCATGCATGTGCATGTGGCTGCTGGCAGAAGGTAATCTTGAGGTTAGTTTGGTAATCAGAAATATTGAATTACTTTTCCTCAATAGAAAAAGAAATATTGAATTACTTTAATTATATTTAGGAAATCAAAGTTAATTGATACAATATAGTTGTACTGAGAGATTTTGTTCTATTAAATAATCAAATTCTATTAATCCAAATACTCTTATTTTAGATATTTCACATGGCTAGATAAGTGAGATTTTCAAATTTTAATAATGAGGTATTAGGTCTAAGTTTTGAAAAAGGCCTCCAATGGCAAAATCTTCTCAAGAATCCAATTCGATCCTCGCCTTTGCAAAAAAGACTAACCGGAGAGAACTCCGGCGTAAGCACTCGACGATCAAGTCGAAAAGGGGAAGAGAGTAAAGAAAAGTGTATAAAATATAAAAAAATAATAAAAATATCAAGATCCTTTCATTTCTCACCTTCTTCCTCCTTTAATACCCAACCCATTCTGCACTTGATGTCCACGTGTCCAATCTGGATTGGGAGTCAAAACAAGGTGGAAAATTGTGTCGTCGACAAAAAGAACTAGTCACATCCGTCAGTCGGCCGGGGATAGTTATTTCTGTCGAATCACTTTTAGGATATTAATTACTTGTCGGTCTTCTCACGGGACATTTAATGCTTGCGGTAGGACTCGACACTTTAATAAATTCATGTCGGTCATTATCATCTTTTAGTAACTTCCCGCTCGGGTCGATCAAAGCTTTAGTATTTCGATCAAGTCAACCGTATCTCTTAGTAACTCTCTGTCGGTCGGCCGTATCTCCTAGTTACTCTCACGGTCACCATATCTCCTAGTTACTCTCTGTCACGGTCACCATATCTCTGGTTACTCTCTGTCGGTCGGCCATATCTCTTAGTAACTCATCCCTGTCACCGGGCCGTCTCTTAGTAACCCTATGTCACTCGGCTTTGTCCCGTTACTCCACCCCAGGTCGGCTAAACTCTAAGAAACCAATCGGTCGACTTGATTCCTATGTAACCAATCGGGTCTTGATTCCTACGTAATTAGTTAGGTCGACCAAGACGTTCTTGATCTAGGTCACCTCTTGTAATTATAGTTCAAATTTCGAGTCGTGTTCTTGTACTTGTAACAAGATCGCTTCTTTTGTATGCTTTTAGACACGCCGTATCAACTAGTCCCCTACTCTCCTAGTTTGAGCGTAGATCTAAACTAGTTGAGTCTAAAATACCAGTCTCCTTTGAGTGTGCCGAATCAACTAGCTAGCCCCTACTCTCCTAGTTTGAGCGTAGATCTAAACTAGGTGAGTATAAAATACTAGGTTTCCCTTAAATGGACTGAATCAACTAGTCCCCTATTCTCCTGTTTGAGCGTAGATCTAAACTAGGTGAGTATAAAATACCGGTCTCCTATGAATGTTCCGAATCAACTAGTCCCCTACTTTCCTAGTTTGAGCGTAGATCCAAACTAGGTGAGTAGGGAGCTTAAGATGGCAGCGTGGGGCGGGAATCCCGAAAATTCCCCGTGGGGACGGGGACGGGGACTTTTTCTCCCGTTGGCGGGGGCGGGGCGGGACGGGGATCATATTCTCGCCGCTCCCATGGGAACCGATATTAAATATATAATATAATATATTAAATATATATCTAAATTAAATATATAAATAAAAAAATCTTTAATGTATTTCATATAATGATTGCTTTATTAGTCTTTTTTAAATAATTTATATATTTTTAAATATTAAAAAATCATTTAAAAAAAAAAACAGTTTTTACAAAAAATAAAAGCGGAACGGGGAATCCCGCGAGGACGCGGATGGGGTGTGTTTTTTCCCCGTTTGTCTTACGGGGACGGGGCGGGATTCCCAGCGGTCGCGGGATGGGGATGGGGATTGCTCCCGCTCCGCCCCGCCCCGCCCGTTGACATCCCTAAGGGAGCTCGAGATCTCCCATGACCCGTGAGGGTAATTATGATTTTGAATTTCAAAATTCCTCTTCGATTCCCGCGCCGACACGCATTTAATTCCGTCTCTTCAAACGTCCCTTCACTCTCTCTCTTCTCCCTAGCCGTCGATCCGTCTATCATCCAACACTCTCCATCAAGCCGCCCTTCATCTTCCTTCCTCTATAAAATACCCCCAATCCCCTTCCTTATTTCATTTCACCATTTACGCAATCTCTCAAGCTTCCTCGCAACTCCTTTTCTTCCATAAAAATCTAGAGAAAAAATTCCTTTCATCCTTCCATCACCCTCGGAGTTTCCATGGCGGTCGATCAAGTAAGTTTTGATTCTTACTTGTTGTTCCTTTTTCTTCTTCCCTTTCTTCTTTATAGATTTTATTATTATTAACATTATATATATTTCATATATATATATATATATATATATATATATATATACATATATACACCCTCTAATTCCTTCGCATGCTCCCCTCTTCCCTTCCGTGCACCTTTCGCCCTTCTCTTCTCGGACCGCGACCTATCACAAATTTTTTACCTATTTTCCTCCTATTATAAAAATGGCCTCCTCTAGTAACAACCCAGCTCGACCTAATATTTATAGCACCCTTTCGGGAGGGCTCTCTAAATAACCTCCGAATAAACGTTGGTATTCCCGGATTACGAGCTATTCTTTCCTGCCTACGGGCGTGCCTTACAACCCTCCCTCGGGCTTTGCCACCTTTTTTGTCGAACAACTTGAGCGGGGCTATGCTTCTCGGTTCCCGACCTCTTGTGTCGGGTAGAGATGTCAATAAGGGCCGGCCCGTCCCTAAGCCCTAAGAGACCCTAACCCTTTAGGGCTAGGCTAAAAACCCTAGACTTATAAGGGCTTGAAAAATCTAAGCCCCTACCCAGCCTGTGGGGCTAGGGTCGGAATCGGGCCATGCCGACCCCTAAGACCTTTGTTTTTTATATTTTTATGAAGTTATTCCGTCTAAATTAAAACATTATATCATGATGGAAAATTTAACTTGCGAATAACTTATTTTATAAAATAACGTCATGTAATTCTTAGATTCCATTTGGATTAAAACATTCAAAATTTGTCATTTTTATTTTAGTAATCACATAGTCTATACCAAATATATTTTAGTTCTCTATAGACTATAATTATTAACGTACTAAATAAGAGTTATCAATTCCGTACAACTTTAATTTTGTATTTACTAAGTTATTTAGTAAGACTAAATTATAAATGAGATCAAAGATCAAATTTGATAATTTGTTAAGATAAATGGTAATTGATAAATGATATCAAATAATAGATTAGTTGTATTACAAGTATACATTTTGAATAGAAATATATTCAATATAAAAAACTTATCACAAAAAGCCCTAAGGGCCATTTACCTACCCCTAGCCTAGACGGCCCTAGCGCTAATAGGGTCGGGCTCAAAAGCCCTCATGTTATAAGGGCCTATGAAATATGGGCCCACCCTTAATTTTTAGGGTCGGGCTAGGGTCGGGCCCTACATCTCTAGTGTCGGGTTTCCGTAGTTTTGGTATCCATCTTACTCAATTAGTGTATAAAATATAAAAGTTTGAATAAAAATGTCAAGATCCTTTCATTTCTCACATTCTTCCTCCTTTTATACCCACCCGTTCATCTTGATGTCCACGTGTCAATGGGATTGGGAGTCAAAACAAGGTGGAAAATTATGTCGGTCGACAAAAAGAACTAGTCACATCTGTCGAATCGGCCGGCCTGGGGATAGTTACTTCCCGTCGAATCGATTTTTAGGATATTAATTACTTGTCGGTCTTCTCGCGGGACATTTAATGCTTACTGGTAGGACTGACACTTTAATAAATTCATGTCGGTCATTCTCATCTTTTAGTAACTTCTGTCGGTCGAACGAAGCTTTAGTATTTCGGTCAAGTCAACCGTATCTCTTAGTAACTCTCTGTCGGGTCGGTCGTATCTCCTAGTTACTCTCTGTCAGTCGACCCATATCTCCTAGTTACTCTCTGTCGGTCGGCCATATCTCTTAGTAACTCCTGTCGGCTCGGCCATATCTCTTAGTAACTCCTGTCACTCAGCCATATCTCTTAGTAACTCCCATCGGCTCGGCCATATCTCTTAGTAACTCCTGTCGGCTCGGCCGTCTCTTAGTTACCCTATGTCGGCTCGGCTTTGTCCCCGTTACTCCACCCCAGTCGGCTAAACTCTAAGAAACCAATCGGTCGTCGATTTTCTATGTAACCAATCAGGTCGGCGATTGGGAGTTACTAAGAGATATGACCGAGCCGATGTGAGTTACTAAGAGATTTGGCCGAGCTGACAGAAGTTACTAAGAGATATGGTCGAGCGACATGGAGTTACTAAGAGATATGGCTCACTGACAGAAAGAACTAGGAGATATGGTGACTTTGACAGAGAGTAACTAGAGATACAACCGACCGGACGATTACTAAGAGATATGGTTGACTTGATTTGAAATACTAAAGCTTCGATCGACCGGCGGAAGTTACTAAAAGATGAGAATGACTGACATGAATTTATTAAAGTGTCAGTCTCCTACCGCAAGCATTAAATGTCCCGAGAAGACCGACAAGTAATTAATATCCTAAAAAGCTTATTCGACGAAATAAGTAACTACCCCGGGCAGGCCGACTGACGGATGTGACTAGCTCTTTTTGTCGACTGACATAATTTTCCACCTTATTTTGACTCCCAATCTAGATTGGACACGTGGACATCAAGTACAAAATGGGTTGGGTATAAAAGGAGGAAGAAGGTGAGAAATGAAAGGATCTTGATATTTTTATTCAACTTTTATATTTTATACACTTTTCTTTACTCTCTTCCCCTTTCTTGACTTGATCGTCGGAGTCTTACGCGGAGTTCTCTCCGGTTAGTCTTTTTGCAGGCTAGGCGAGGATCGAGTTGGATTCTTGAGAAGATCTTGCCATTGGAGGCCTTTTCAAGTTCCATGTTAAGAATCAAGATTAGGTTCTTTGATTAAATTGTAAGATTCAAATACTTATATAAACCTCGATTAATTGTTGTGATTTTTTTCTATTTTTTCTTTCACATATCGATTGATAACAATGTTGTGAAATTCGGACCGAATTGGCGGTTCGATCGATTTAACTAGGAACTTATCACATGTCGATCCGATTGTGTATTCTAAGAATTCTACATCTAAACGAAAAATAGATCCATTTTCTTGTTTTTTTTTTCTTCTTAATTTAAAAGTTCATATGATTTCCAAATCTTTTTAGGTCAAAATTTGCTATCCTTTTAACAATGTGATTAATTGCAAAATTGGTACCATAGCTTTGAAATTGTGGTATTTTAGGACTTTTATTTTTATGCCTTGCAAAAATATAGAACTTTAAATTTAGAAAATTCGGCACATTAAGGACAAAAATTATTGGAAGTTCGGAAATTGGTCAGAATCGATGATGTGACCACCACATCATCACCACTACTTTGGGATTTTCAATTTTTTTTCGTGGAATTAATGATGTAGATATTGATTGGGATATATTTTGCATATAAGTGTCATGTGTGCATTTTGCACCACAATCAACATCCACACTATTAATTCCGTCGGAAAATTGAAAATCCCCAATTAGGGTGATGATGTGGCGACCAAACCATCAACTTCAGGCCAATTTTCGAATTTTATGATGGTTTATGTCCTTTAAAAAAATTAAAGTCTCGTTTGCAAATTGAAAAACTAGAAGTCCTAAAATGCCACCGTCTAAAGTTACGGGACTACTAATTTTTCAATTAAAGCTTTAATAATGGATGAAAGAGGAATCTAGAACACTTGTCATTTGACATATAAAGAATCAAGAAGTCGACAAACTTTTGAACATAGTTGTCTCGGCCTTACCGAGCCCGTTTGTCCAATGTAGAAAATCGAGTTGGTTAGGTCGGCTGAAATTCAATCGGGTCACTACTCTCTTGACACCAAATCCACATATTTATAACTAAATTGTGTCGTGTTAGTTAGACTTAGACGACCAACTCAAATTTTGGGTCGAAGGGCCTATGTAGGTCCGGTCTATTTCAGCTTGTATAATATAACTACAACACAACCCGCCCCATCCTTGGGCGGTTGGGTCAACCTGCGGATTGGGCTGGAAATTGACCGCTCTTGTTTTGAAGACAAATAATATTGGAGTGGAAATGACAAGAATGTCCCTGGGCAGGCAAGGAAACAGGTTGCCGGAATGATCATATGTTGTGGGATTGCCATGTCTTCAAACCTGCCCCAGATAAAACCCAATCATAATGTCAAAGATATATCCAATTATTTAATTTGATGATATTAATGTTGCTTAGAAGGATCATAATTATTGTTATTATTATTTTTTAAAATAAAATACGCACAGCTCAAAATATTCCTTCTATCCCTAGAATTATGGTATGTGAGGAGAGGTGTCATTGTGTCAATATGTCATCACAAAGTTTCTATTCTTTTTCCTTTGCGTAGTCCTATGCTTGAAATTGCACGTGCATGCTGTCGTTTAGTTTTCTAGGGACTTGATAAATTTTTTGTTGAGCTTAATATAATCTCCATAACCATATCTTGTAAATTTGTTACTACGATCTATTTAAGAAAGAGAAAAGGAGGAGAAGTCTATCATTACTGGTTACTACTTTTATTTGAGTTAGCTTTGTTGATAACAAGTTTTAATATCTTTTATATGATAAAATCTAAAATTCGATTTGATTAATTATGATGTTAATGTCAAGTGCTGATTACTCTAAATTAAGATGAATATTCTAAAAGTCCAAGTGAGAGTAACTCCAAATTTAAAGTTAATTTTCGAATAAGAACTAATATTCAAACACATATCAAGGTTAGAAGGCCTCCGGGGTTGTCCTGGAGAGGCTCTTATGCGTCGATACTTAAGTTAGCAAATGAAAAAAATAATCCAGAGCACATGAAAATAATTCAAATAATTGAAGTTTGAATTTTGTGTTAGTATCCCGTACCATTATGAGGCGAGACATTTTCCTTGCGAACATGTATTGTATGTTGAAGTTTAATTTGGAGAAGAATTGATATCTCGTAATATGCACGATCATAACCCATAATGTTCATATGATTTAGATACTGCATCTAATTAATTTAATAAAATTAAATAAAACTTATAAAAACATCTAGTGTTATTGATATTAAAAAACAATCTAATTTAATCACTTGACACCACTGAAACATCCATTCCCTACAATTTTGTTAGCTGTCCCGAATACCATTAACCTTCAACTCCAATAATGAATTTTTTAAATCTTAATTCTAAACAAACTAAAAAATTAAAGAAACCATGGTGGCAGTCATTGTTATTTCGCCCAAATTGGGGGTTCTTCTAATTGACAAAATCGCATATAAACCCTTCCTATCCTTCTCCATTTCAATTCAACTCTCTCTCTCTCTCTCTCTCTCTCTCTCTCTCTCTCTCTCTCTCTCTCTCAAAACACACGTACATAGACAAAATGAAGAGAATGAACATATTGACAGTAGTGGTATTGTTTGCCAGTTTCAGCATTGCATTATGCTTAAATGATGGTAAGCTTTCAAGTTATAAATGTTTTAGATGCCCCTTATTCTCCCCTTTTAATTAATTCCTCATAATAGTCTTATTGTTTCATTTCACTGTGATTATATTGGATTAATTTTAAGATTTTTTGATATATGGTTGTGAAATTAATACTGATCATAGATATATGGGTGTCCTCTAAGTTAATTCTTAATTTTTTTTTTTTTTTTTTAAAATTCTAAGAGCATGTTTGGGAACCCATTTGAAAGAGATTTTTAGGTATAGAGTTCATTTGGAACATGTTTTTGTGGTAATTTTTAAATGGGCTTATGAAATAAGTCATTTCTCCAAAAATCATTAATTTGGAGAAGCGTTGATTTATGACTTTTGAAATTTATTTTGTGCACTTAGGTTGTGTGAGCATTAAAATGCATTCACACCAAATACCTAACAATACTTAAAAGCACATTTCTAGAAAGTTCATATTGAAAAGTCCATTCCATAGATAGACGAATATTCCAAAAGTGATGTAAATCATTCAATACAAACGCAATTTTAAATCGTGAAAATCATAGAAAGGCCTTGTTTGTTTATGTTTTAAGCGCCCATTTCCAATTTCCAACTATTCATAGAAATGGAATCATATTTGTTTAAAATTTCCAACGGAAATCATCATTTCCACTTTCCACTTTTCACATAAAACATCATCTCAAACCTCATTTCATTCTCAACCCTATATGATGTCTTACCTCACTTATCAATCACTATTCTTATTTTTTAATTCAATTATATATGTGGGACCCTCCATTACCAACTTTATCTACTTAAAATACTACTATATATATATATATCTAATGAGACCCACTAGCCTACAATCTTATAAATATAATATTATATATTCAATTAAAATATTCAACCACTATCAACTTTTCAAATTATTATATACATAAAATACTATTTCAAAACTATTTAACCAAACATAATCTCATTTCCAAACCTACATAAAACTCATTCTCATTCACTCATCCAAACATAATTCCAGTTTTTTTAAAACCAATAAATCTGAAAATTCATTTTCCAACACTAGAAACTAGAAATAGTCCATGGAAACATAACCATACAAGGTCTTAGTATTTTTACATTCTAATATGTTTGAATGAATTGCACCTTTTTAATTATCTTATGTTTTAGTCGATTTATCATATGGATTCTGTGAAAAAACTAAAATTCAAGTATTTATTATGCACTTTAATATAATATTAAACTTACTTGGGATATATTCACATCTACTCCTAGTTGGAGAATAAATTATGGCGTTATCTAGTTAGCAATAAATAAACCCGATAGAGTGCACTAACCCCAAAAAACACATACCAAAAAAATAACAACAGTAATAATAGATCTGGTGGACTCTTTGTAATTGATCACCCATTTGATATATGCTGAATAACATATATACATATATATGTTAAATGTCAATAAATTTAATTTAATAAAAAATAAAATATTTGAAACAATATATATAAACTTAATACAAATGAAAGTGGCACCATTAGTATGAGGAAACATTAAATAAGCCGCTTTTAACCAATTTTTATGTAATAAAGGCATTGGATTCATAAATTATGAAAATCCTTCCTATTCAAAATAAGTGATTTTTCAACAAATATTTTTTTATTTAAAAAGAATGACGTTTGTTGTTTTCAAGACTGAAGATTTTCCTCAAATTACCCTTATACTCCCTCCATCCCAAAAGATATGCCACATTTCTTTTTTTGTCCGTCCCAATTTATAGGCTTGTTTCCTTATTGAGAGTATTAATTATACAACAATATACTAAATTGCCCCTATTTAATTCACTTTGAGTGATATACCATCATTTAATGCAAGGGCGAAATAGGAAAAATATGCAAAAAAATTATAATATCAATTACATTTATTATGTTTTCTTAATCTGTGTGAATTCTTTCTACTTGTCTATCTTTATGGAACGGATGGAGGATTTATTAATAATAATGCATAAATTTATTTTCTTCCAGAGTAACATTTATGGTTAATTAGTATATATTAGATATTTTAATACAGGTCATAATATGTGTTTTTCATAAAAAAGTCGATTATTTTGAATACGATAGAGTATAAATTTGACACACATCCCAGCACCAGCAAGTGGGGCAAAATATTGTGGTACATGTGTCTTGTATTACATTATTATTTTCTTTATAATGCAGTTCTTTATATATTACCGACTTATAAATTCCCATTCAAATACAATTGAAATATATATAGTGCAAATCTTCTGAAATTACCAATGAAATCATTAATGCCATATATAGGGGTGGTCCCAATTTCGTGGCAGAACACAGTTTTTAGACCTAGTAAATTTGGCACGTAAGCCATGTTGCACTAGTCACATCTCAAAATTCATATTTCCCAAATTAATTTATTTTAATAGTGAAATTGCTGGACATAACATGTGACTGGTGACAGAAAAAATGGCTGCTACAGTTGGAAACAGATATTATCACGTTTACTTGGATCACTTAAATAATTATAAATTATTGCGGAAAGCTCTAAGCAAGTATATAGAGTAGTTTCCAAAAAAAAAAAAAGTAAGTATATAGAGTACGTTTTGGGAATAATTTAAAAGCTCTAAAATATTTGACATCAATATTTCTCGTTAAGGTGGGAAATGCCATAATTGTATATTTTAAGTTTAAAAATTATACTAGGTTTCCTATTCTGTCAATATATTTTTATACACCAGGACATGTGTCACGTGTATATGATAATTTATCACTATTATACTCGTCGTTGTATGAAATAGGAGATTCGAACTAATAAAATCAATTTTTGTAAAATCTCCAGGACTATTGCCTAATGGCAACTTCGAGTATGGACCTAAGCCGACCCAAATGAAGGGAACTCGGGTCATCGACCCCATGCTATACCCTTTTGGGAACTATCCGGGTTTGTTGAGTACATAAAATCGGGGCACAAACAAGGCGACATGATGCTGGTGGTGCCGGAGGGAGCCTCCGCCGTTCGGCTAGGAGACGAAGCATCCATTAAGACCAAAGTGAAAGTCACAAATGGCATGTTTTACTCTATTTCCTTTAGTGCTGCTAGAACTTGTGCCCAAGAAGAAGAAGTTGAATATATCATTTTTACCAAATAAGGAGCCCAAGGACTGGGGATTTTGCCCATTCAAACTGTTTATAGTAGTGATGGTTGGGATTCTTATTCGTGGGCCTTCTTGGCCCAGTCCAATGAGATTGAGATTACGATCCATAATCCAGGAAAAGAAAAGGACCCGGCTTGCGGCCCACTTATTGATTCTGTTGCACTCAAGGCTTTGCGTGCTCTATAAGACAAAGAGGTGAATGTTTATTTATTTTCCCCTCATCACTCAATAGAACTATATGATTGTAGAAATAATCTACAATAAAAAGGATTAATTTATTAATATTTTACATTTATTAAATTATAAATGACTATTTATCTCCACTTTGTAAATTACACCTACTAAAAGGGGTATTTGTAAAACAGAGAAATATTGATGGAATATTTATAATTTATAAACTTGGAGGGGTTAGTTTGTTTACATAGGACATTTTGTAATTAACCTTTTAAAGATTCAACTATGAACATATATTTTGAATGGTTTTTTGTTATTGTGACCTGAATATTATCTAATATTTCAAAATAATGCAGGTAACATGTTGAAAAATGGGAACTTTGAAGAGGGACCATACATCTTCCCTAAGACATCTTGGGGTGTCCTAATCCCTCCCAATATTGAGGATGATCACTCCCCATTGCCCGGATGGATCATTGAATCCCTCAAAGCCGTTAAATACGTCGATTCCGATCATTTTGGAGTGCCCGAGGGCAAGCGAGCAATCGAATTAGTGGCGGGAAGGGAAAGTGTACTAGCACAAATCGTAAAAACCGAACCTGGAAAATTTTACGATCTCATATTCTCAGTAGGTGACGCTTGAAAAATTCATGTGAAGGATCAATGATGGTTCAGGCAAACGCAGGCAGAGATATTGTTCAGGTTCCTTATGAATCAAAGGGCAATGGAGGGTTTAAACGTGCTAAGCTTAGATTTAAGGCAACATTGCCTCGTACAACGGTTAGATTTATGAGCACATATTATCATATGAAGAGTGATAATTCGGGTTCTTTATGTGGTCCAGTGATTGATGATGTGAGGTTGGTTAGTGTTAAATCGGGCGTAGCGTAGCCAAATTTATTCTACTGGCAAATTTTTTTCCCTAATTTTCCCCTAGTTCAATTATTTTTCTCTTTAAAAAACACATATAAATTTTTTTAATTTTTTTCCACTAAAAAAGCAGGACAAAAAAAAAATTTGGGGTGTGCCGGGGCCCCCGCCCCCCTATCTACGCCTCTGGTGTTCGTAGTCCGAGACATGGATGATCGATATAGGATATGATAAAACACATGGCTTATGTGATTATTAGCCAAATTACTACGTAAATTGAGTTTTTTTCTTCTTTGTGACAGAAGAAGATGTGTTTTAATGTATTTTACAATGTTGTTTACATGTAACTATATATTATTAGTTTAAATGAATGAACTTGAGTTCAATAAATATTCTTTTGTGGCCTTGATCTATCTATTTGGGGATCCCCTCCGCACCCCCAAAAAAAAAAAAAAGTCATGGGGAGTTGGGGATCAAACTGAGCAGCAGACATGATAAAATATGGTTTCATTAAAGGCTATATATAAAGAATGGATTGGCCTTTGGGTTAATGTACATCATGGCATGACTTGTTTCATATACCTGTAATAATTTGAGTTCAATAGTCTAATATTTAGAAATATCAAATTCAATGGATGACGTCTAAGAATTTGAAAAACTCTATTTATTTTTTTCATCAGAATGAATTTCATTCATATAAAGAAACTTACAACTCAAGTACAATATTGAGTAAGAAAAAGTTGCAAGGCATGTTGATCATAAACAATGTTAAATTCGGGAGACTTGGTAGCATACTCAATATGGAAAAAATTTCAAGCCCACCAAGTGAGGTTCCATCTCATTCTTTGTCATTTGAAAGTGTGTTGATCCGGTCGTATACTAGTTCCGCTTGGTCCGACCTGATCCTCCTCGAGCATGGAGATGCCAAAGCCAAGAGCAAGGCATCAAGCTTTAAAGTATATACGACTGACCTAACTTATTAGGTCCGCCTGGTCCGACCGATCCCTCCTCGAGCATGGAGATGCCAAAACCAAGAGTAAGGCATCGGGCCTGAATCGCACGACCCGACCGACCTATGGGACGGTGTCTGTCTGACGACTTTGACCCACTAACTAGCCGATTGTAAACCTCCTTTTGAGAGAGCGAGGGGACATAAAGTTGTCGATGTCGGGGTTGAGTTGGGTAGCATTTAATGCTCCTTAGGATGATCTGCAAGGCATTAAATGCGGTAGGTGAGATCTATGAGACATTAAATGCCGCATAAGCAAGACTGTCGGGCATTAATAAGCGTGGGCCCAATCATAGGAGCTTTAAATATATCTTTGAGTTGGATTGAACAGGGAGTAACTAAGCGAAAGGTCGGTCGACATTTAGTTACTCGTATGACAGTCGGAATATATGAACCGTCACCCATAAGGTATAGCCATTCAGGGGAAGAACATGTGGCCTGGTGGGGCCTTAGGAAAAAGGTATAAATAAGAAGAGAAGGGAGAGATTGAGGCATCTTTTTCATATACACACTTCTATATACACATTTACACACATATATCTATTTTTCTCTATCACTTACTAACTTGATCGTTGGAGTGCTAACGCCTAACTCCTCCGGTTGTATTTTTCAGGCTAGCAAGAGGTTAAGGCTGGGAATACGATTATATCTCGAAAAACGGGCCTTATCAAGTGGCGCCACCACTGGGGAACTTGTAGGTATTAAGGTGTGAAAATGAGTGCTATTGGCGGGGTCTAAGGGGAAGGGGGTGGTGATCGACGGCGGGGGCTAGCTACTCACGGGGGTGTTAGGAGAGGAGAAATGAGTGGTGTGGTGCCGGGGGTAATCTTGGCCCCTTTGACGGACAGGTTGCCTATTAAGGACCTAAACTCTACATTCGGAGAAGAAACCATTAATGTGACATAAAGAATCACATCGGATCTTGTGACGAAGCGGTGGGGGCGGTTTGGGCTAAGAAGTGGGTGGGGGTAATGGATAAGGGGAGTCAAGGAGAGAAGACTGTGGTTAGGCGGGTTGAGGGGGAGCGGATAGAGAAGAAAAGACTGTTGTGGCCCGGAGGAGGGAGAGATGGAGGTGTTGCGGAGAGGAGGTTAGAGAGATGAAGAGAAGGATGTTCGAAGCAAGCGATGGTGAAGAAGGAATTCCATTTCATGATGAGGTGATGGCCGACGAGTTGCCCAATAGTTTCGGGCACTAAACTACGACTATGATGGGGCAACCGATACTTAGGAGCATGTGTGCGAGTTTGAAAACTTCGGCTTTGTTGCATAGATATTCGGATGGAGTGAAGTGTCGGGTCTTTCTAACCACATTGACCAAATCAGCCCAGCAATGGTTCAGTCAGTTGCCAGCGGGCTCTATCGGATCGTTTGAGGAATTCAGTTCGGCTTTTTTGCATCAGTTTGCTAGCTCGAAAAAGCACCAGAAGACGGCATTAACTCTATTCGGGATAAAGCAGGGGTAGCAAGAGTCATTGAGGGCTTACGTAAAGAGGTTCACTACCGCGTCTCTGGAGGTACCTCAGCTACTCAGGAAGTACTCTCTAGTGCCCTGTCTCAGGGGCTCAGAGAGGGGGATTTTTTCCGATCTGTGGCCAAGAGGTCAGCCAAAAACTTTGATGATTTATTGGCAAGAGCGGAGAAGTATGTCAACCTGGAAGAGGCGCAGAAAGGGAAGAAGGAGGAAGGTCGGGATAGGATAGAAAGCTTACCCGAGAAGGCAAAACGGACCGGGGAGCCCGAGGAGGTCTCGGTCTTTTGAGTAGAGCCTTGGATGCGCGGAGTATACCCCTAGTTGCACCGCACTCCCGGGATCAGTCTTAATGGCCACGACAGGCACAAGGAGTTGCGTTGGCCATCGAATTATTCTCGTACCCACAAAGCCTCGGTCAAATTTCTTTTGCGAATTTCACAATGATTACGCTCACTACGGAGGAATGTAAGCATTTGCGGGATGAGATTGAGCGGATGGTAAGGAAGGGATGGTTGCAAAATTGGGTAAAATCGGAAAGATCTGTGGGGCGGTGGAAGCTCATTTGGCGCTGGTGGTCGGTCGAGGGAAGGTCAGGGCTCGCCCTAAAGCTCCAAAGACATCTAAGGAGACTATAAATATGATCGTGGGGGACCCACGGATGGAGACTCTAACCGAGCTAGAAAGGCGCACGCGAGAAGGGCGGAGGAGATGGTATTAGATATCGGAGGGCCATATCGTCGGACATATCTTCCTGATGGGTGATCTGGGGCAGCGGGAGGGATGCACAATGATGCTCTGGTAATTACCGCAAACATAACCAATTTTGAAGTAGCCAGGGCCATGGTTGATACAGGAAGCTCAGTAAACATATTGTTCTATGACGCGTTCTTGAGAATGGGGTGGAGATGGAGGTAAAGCCGGTGGAGACAACCCTCTTGATTTGGCGGAGGAGTGGTGGAGCGAACGGGTCGTCACGTTACCCATGTCATTAGGTACTCGGCCTACCCAAAAAACGCGCATGGTAACTTTTCTTGTAGTTGATTTTTATTCTAGTTATAATGTTATAATTGGTAGACCCGTCCTCAATGCATTTCAAGCTATTGTGTCTACGTTCCATATGAAACTAAAGTTCCCTAGGGAAGAAGGGATAGGAGAGGTAGCGGGAGATCCCCTAAAGTGCTATGTCGAAGCGGTTGGAAGGGGATCGAAAAAATCAAAGCAAAAGGTAGTTGAGCTAGACAAAGAGACAAAACCCATTAAGATAGGAAAAAAAGGAAAAAAAAAGAAGATCCTGGATGTGTTGTCTTTAAGGCCGAAAGAAGAATTAATGGCAATATCGATAGTACCGGGGGGAGGAGAATATGACCGGGGGTAGGCACACGATTGGGGGTTGATCTCACCGCCCGGATCGTGCAATGTCTTAGAGAGAATAACGGCGTGTTTGCATGGACCCCGCAAGACTGTTTGGGGTCAATCCAAGCCAGGTGACTCACCACTTGAATATGGACTCGAGTAGAAGACCAAAGGTGAAGCAAAAAAAAAAGAGACTATTTGGTTACGAGAAGGATAAGGTAATCGAGGAGAAGTGGATGTTCGATGAAAGCAGGACATATTAAAGAAATTTCGTTCCCGAGTGGTTATCAAACACGGTCTGGTACCAAAAGGAGATAAATTCAGAATGTGCATCGACTTTCGTGATCTAAATAAGGTTTGCCCAAAGGATTATTACCCATTGCCGCGGATTGATCACTTGGTAGACTCCACCGCGGGGTACGAACTATTAAACATGATGGATGCATACCAAGAGTATCATCGGATCAGGTTAGCGAGAGGAAGATCGGAAGAGGGTGAGTTTTATAACAACATTAGGGACGTATTGCTATGTGGTCATGCCATTTGGGTTAAAAAATGTCGGAGCCACTTATCAGAGGCTAATGGATAGGATGTTTAAAGGACAGTTGGGGCGCAACATGGAGGTTTACGTCGATGACATCTTTGGTAAAAAACAAGCAATTAGCGAGTCTCATACCCAAGATTTGGCTTAAACTTTTGCGATGATCGATGAAGTGTGGAATGAAGTTAAACCCGTGAAGCATTTTTTTGGGGTCGGTCGGGAAAGTTTTAGGATTTATGGTAACAGAAAAAGGGAATCGAGGTCAACCCGAGAAAAAGTGAAGGCGGTGGTAGAGATGGAATCACCCACGAGTAAACAAGGTGCAACAATTGGCGGGACGGATTGCGCCCTCAATAGGTTCATATCTAAGTCGGCGGAATGGAGCTTGCCCTTTTTCAAAATCTTGAGAAGGCCAAGAAATTCGAATGGACAGCGGAATGTGAAGTAGCCTTTAAAGAGCTGAAAGCCGTCTTAGCTCAGTTGCCATTGTTAACTAAGCCAAGTGTAGGGGATGACTTATATCTATATTTGTCGGTAGGACGTCGCGGTCGGCTCGGTCTTAATAAGGGAGGAGGAAAAACAAGCAAATGTCGATCTATTATATTAGCAAAGTACTTCATGGAGCGGAAGACGATATTCGGGCATTGAAAAGCGGGTCTAAAGATCGTGACCGCGGCTCGTAAGCTTATGCCTTATTTCTTGTCACACAAAATCATAATACTTACCAACTTACCTTTAGGGCATATAATGGATAAGCCCGAGGTATCGGGGCGAATGATTAAGTGGGCGGTGGAGCCGGGAGAGTTTGATCGGAATATCGACCTGGGGTGGCCATAAAAGCTCAAGTCTTTGGCCGATTTCCCGCAAGAGATGAAGGGGAAGAAAAAGGCCTTGTGGTTGTTGCATGTGGATGGATCTGCTTGGTTAATGGAAGTGGGGCGGGAATAGTACTAACCCCACGGGGAGAAGACCAAGTTTGCCGTGAGATTTGAGTTCAAGGCATCTAATAATGAGGCAGTCTGAAGCTACGATAAGAGGATTAAAAATGGCGATAGATCCGGGTATTGGGGATTTGAGAGCCTATTCCGATTCTATCTTTGGTTACCAATCGATTCACCGCATGAAAAGATATGTACAAGTCATCTCGGAACTAACCAAAAAAATTCAAAGGTTTGGGCTCGAGCGGATCCCGAGGAGGAAAATACCAAGGCGGATCACTTATCTAAGATTGCTAGCTCGGAGGAGGGAAGCCAACGAAAGATAACAATATTGTCGGATGTTTCACCAAGTATTGGTTTAGAGGTCATGGAGATAGGAGGAGGGGACGATTGGAGAATAGACATCCATAGGTATCTTAGCATGGAAGAGTCTGCTAGGAAGATAAAAAGAAGGTCGAGAGGGAAACCACATAATAGGGCACGGAAATCGAAGGGTTTTCAAATTTTGAAAAGATTTGGTCAATTGAAAGTTACTCTTGATCCGGTAGATTTATCCATGGACATCTAATAAATAGACCGAGCTAAAAACAGTAGGGGACTAGTTGATCCTGGCGTATACTAGATCGCTTGGTCCGACCGATCCCTCCTCGAGCATGGAGATGCCAAAGCGAAGAGCAAGGCATCAAGCCCTAAAGTATATACGATCGACCTAACTTATTAGTCCGCCCGTCCGACATGATCCCTCCTCGAGCATGGAGATGCCAAAACCAAGAGTAAGACATCGGACTAACACACACCTAACCCGACCGACCTATGGGACAATGTGTCTAGGTGCGACCGACCCACCACTAACTAGCCGATTGTAAACCTCCTTTTGAGAGGAGCGAGGGGACATAAAGTTGTCGTGTCGGGGTTGAGTTGGGTAGCATTTAATGCTCCCAGGATGACTCAAGGCATTAAATGCAGACCCAGGTGAGATCTATGAGACATTAAATGCCGCATAAGCAAGACTGTCGAGGCATTAATAAGGCGTGGGCCCAATCTTTAGGAGCTTTAAATATCTGTTTGAGTTGGATTGGGCGGGGAGTAACTAAGCCAAAGGTCGTCGATCGACATTTAGTTACTCGTATGTGGTCGGGAATATATTAACCGTCACCCATAAGGTATAGCCATTCGGGGAAGAACATGTGGCTGGTGGGGCCTTAGGAAAAAGCTATAAATAAGAAGAGAAGGGAGTGCTAACGCATATATCTATATACACCTTTACACACATATATCTATTTTTCTCTATCACTTACTAACTTGATCGTCGGAGTGCTAACACTAGAACTCCTCCGATTGTCTTTTTCGAGCTAGCAAGATGTCAAGTTGGGAATACAATTAGATCTCGGTTTTTTCGAGGCCTTATCATGTGTGAATCTTAGGTAAGTCTTTGTCATTTGAAAATAAAATGTGAATCTTATTAGAAAAGAACCAATTGCAAAATAAGGCGTAGCCAGGATTTTCGACCAGTGTGGTCGGAAATTTCATCATTTTTGTATTGCTCTTTTTGGTCGAAATTTTAATAAATAAAAAAAATATTATAATAAAAATAAGCAAGACATACCTTACAACAAATATATTATTAAAACTTGATTTTTCAACCCATTAAAATTATTATCTATTTATTTGTTGTCATCGAAAATAAGAATTTCAGACTTTAAAATGGTTCTATTATGATGTTTAACATCTATTGATACATGTATATAGAGATAGAGAGAAAAAAAAAAGAAACATGCATTTTTACTTCATAAATAATCGCTTATATTATTTGCCCATTAATACAATTCCCTAGTCCACTATCCACCATAAGTCACTATATATATCTTTGGGTCATATTTAATTAGTTTCTTTTAATTTATGTCTTTTGTTCCTTCACAAAATGATAAAACCATAAAAGTTGTCAAAATATACTTTTTTCACAAAGACCCTTTTGTCTCTGAGTTGCGGGCTATTTTGGTTTTGAATGCAAAAAAATAATATTTTTATATTTTTAATATAATAATGTCTATGGTTCAACTTTAATGAGTGTGGTCCATGGACCGCACTTTTCGGCCTACACTAACTCCGCCTATGCAACTGCACAAACAACTATTCGAAAAGGAATCCATCAATCCAACAATAAATATACCACATCATGTTTAATAATCTGATATGATTCAGATTTTGTTATTTTACACATTAAATTTTTTGTTTTTTGATTTGAGTCGATCTACATATATAAAATCGTGGTTGGAATACAAAAGAATGTATATCGGACAAATTGAGATGAGTTTGGCCCAACGTTGAGAGTTTTTAAAATTACTCCTGAATTTCAAAATTATTTCAAAATATTATATGATTTATAAAATATTTAACAAACCTAAATGGTAGTCGCTTCTGCATTTTTCAAACATAAGTAGTATCAGTGGCGGATCCACCTTGGAACAAGGGGTACACTTGTACCCCCAATTCGAAAATATCAATATCCAATTTCTTTTTTTTTTGAAACCACAATAAACAATTTCTAAAAAATAAATAATAACAAATTATTTATATCCCAATTTTTACACAAATTATATTTTAATCATTTAAAAGTCAAAAAACTAAAATATTTTCTCAATTTGTGACTCAACAAGCTTTCACATTTTTCTTCTCCCCACAAACAAATTTTGACAAATTTCCGACGATGGTGTTGTAAATCGTATTGAAGAAATGAAGACACGTTGGACCCACTGCAATTAATTTTTATTGTTACTGGTATGTGTTATTTTATTTGCATATTTTGGGTTGTGCGATTTTAACTATTAAAAAACGTTTATGCACATGTTGTTTTTTTAAAAAAAATATATATCGTTAGAGCCGTAAAATTGATCCAACCCCACCAACTGAATATAGGGTTGGATTGGACTTCATTTTATGAAGTATGAAAAGGACCATGCCTACTTTGGCCCAACTCAAATGGCCCAAAGCGACGACAAGACCGAAGGTCCATCCAAAAATACACTTGTTGGGTGGATCACAAGAAATGCGATCCGATAAAATCTTGGGATGGCCAAGCCGGCCGAGTTTATGGCTTAACTCTGGGGCTCGAGTGAGCTAGCTCGACTCAACTCATTCACACTCTATATATCGTATCCCATTTTCGAAATCCCTGGATCCACCGAGTAGTATTATTTTGCAAACTAAAAACTTAAATCTTATGGCCAAATACAATTTCGTCAGATCAATTTTTAAATTTGTAAAGATTAATTTCAGCAATTCTTTTACCAATTTCAACATTATAAAATCAAATTCCCAAAATTTGGTCAAAACTCAACCTTAACCAAAAGAAAATAAAAAAAGGAAAAGAAACACGATCACAAGATAGAAGAGAAAATTTATATCTAACGGCCAGAAATCAGGCGGCAAATTTAAGCCAACCATAATCCAACGGCTCTACCACTCGCGTTTCAACTAAGCGAAAACCTTCCCTGCCAAACGCTATATATACTTCCCGCCCCAAACGTCTCCCTCCATTCAAACTCTCCCTCTCTCAAACTTCAATGGTAAGTCTAATCTTCTCCTCAATTGAGGTCAATTTAGAGCAAATTTAGTGGAAGAAAAGCTATGCATACGTTATTTTACATCTGTATATGCTGCTCACTTAATCAATTGAATGCAGACTCTCCCAAATCAACCAACTGTAGATTACCCAAGCTTCAAGCTCGTGCTGGTTGGGGATGGCGGTACAGGTAATCTCACTCGGTTCTCGTATCGCTTTTGAATATCTTGTGGTAGGTTTTATTTACCTAACATATTTCTCTTTGGAAGTGATTTGAATTTTGTTTTGATTTTACTGTTGCTGACCAGCATATTTTGATGATAATTGCATTGATTAATGATGTAGGGAAAACTACGTTTGTTAAACGCCATGTTACCGGAGAGTTTGAGAAGAAATACGAGCGTAAGTGTTAATTTTTCAATGATAGGACTCTGATTTTAATGAACTATTATTGTATTTGTATTTATGCATGTAAGGGAATTGCATGTGCATATCAATTTATTTTTTTGAATCAATGTATTGATCTTTTTGTGCATGTTGTTGAATATATAACATTGAGTTTACACGGTAAATTATATATACTGCAACACTTTTATACAAGTGCGTATGTGGATATACACTATGCGGTTATACTTGCTTGATTTGCATGTATTTTTATCAATCCACGTTTACTGTACACCTGTGGTGTACTGGTGTGTATATAAAGACTGTAGAGTTAATTCAGCGATTGACAAGAGAATTTGTACTTTACAGCGACGATTGGTGTAGAAGTGCATCCACTTGACTTCTTCACAAACTTTGGACAGATAAGGTTTTATTGTTGGGACACTGCTGGTCAGGAGAAGTTTGGAGGACTCCGAGATGGTTACTAGTACGTTTTCTCATGAATATTATGTTCTACTTATTATGTTGTTGTAGCTATTTCTGCATCTGTAGACTGAATGATAGATACTTGTATTCTTTGCAAGCTATCACAGCAACCCACGATTGAAGAAATTTCCATAAAGGCGACAAATAAAAAAATTATACAAATTAGATTTGAGTAATCAAGTGGTCTCAGTTCTGATTACTCAACTGAGGATTCTGTTAAGCATTGATTGAGTTCTTTTTTTATCCACGTTTTATTGAGTGCTTTCGTCTCGTGAATTATGAGGGTCAATGATCATCATGAATGTATTTTTATAAAGCTAGGGCATGCTTATAATGCATTTCAGGGCTTCATTTAATAGTGTCCTTTCAGCGAAAAGAGCTGCAGTTTAAGTTCACAACTTGTTTCCCCAACCTCGATTACAGATTCTGTAGATGAGAGCTAACTTGTAAAACTACATCAGAAGAAAACATTGGTTAGCTGAATATATACAGGTTCTGAATCAGGACAAACCCATTAGAGCATTGAACCAGAAAATGTTGGTGGCTGTTAGCCTTTAATTTTTATGTTCATGCTCTCACTGCATCGTACAATGATTTATACACTAATGCGATTCAATTTTATCTCATCCATACAGTATTCATGGGAATTGTGCTATCATAATGTTTGATGTAACAGCACGCTTAACCTACAAGAATGTTCCTACATGGCATCGCGATCTTTGCAGGTACTTGTTAAGGAACTTTCTGTATTGCTTATATCTTATTCTTACTAATTATGGATTCCAGACTAAATAATATTCTTATGATTTTAGGGTGTGTGAGAATATTCCAATTGTATTATGTGGGAATAAGATTGATGTGAAGAACAGGCAAGTGAAAGCAAAGCAGGTCACTTTCCATAGAAAGAAGAATCTTCAGTACACTGAGATCTCAGCAAAAAGCAACTATAACTTCGAGAAGCCTTTTCTGTACCTTGCTAGAAAACTTGCTGGGTAATGTTGATAAACGCTGTCTTGTATTCTTGTTCATCGCCTGTTTTATATGGGTATGCTCATGAGAAACGTCGTTTTGCTGCAGGGCCCCTGACTTGTATTTTGTTGAGTCACCTGCGCTTGCTCCTCCTGAAGTCCAATTTGATTTGGCTGCACAATTAAAGTAAGAAACTCTCTTCTGAATTAATAGTCTGCAACATTTTTACTTAATTTTGAACCTAAATTTCAAAGAAAGCAAAGTCTCAGATGATTTTGAACAACTTGGAACTTTTGTTCTTTTGGTATCTCTTAATCACAATGAAATGGTTGTTATTCTTAAGAAACTTGTGGTTTTTGGTTGCAGGCATGAAGAGGAGCTAAATAACGCAATGAATCAACCTCTTCCGGATGACGAAGACGACTTTACAGGATAAATAAAATTAGTTTAATTTTTTTATGGTTTCAGAAGTTATTAGAGGTCATTTGTGTAGGATTTAGATAGGTGTTGGTAAATGACCAGAAATTTGAAACTCGTTCTTTGATATTTTACATAGTTGATGCATGTATCTTCCATTATATAAGAAAATGGTTTCCAAGAAATAGTACAGTATTTCTCTTACTGACTGAGAATTCTGAAATTTTGATTTCATGTTTTAACGATTATGGCGATAACATTATGACCGGGAATCTTGATTTCCAAAGCCAGCATCCTCTACACTACTAATGTAATGTGGGCCAAAGCAAGCATATTTCACCTTAGACATTGACCATAAAATTCAATCACCAAAACTGGGTATATGGATAAAATCAATCATCAAATCTGGGTAATGGATTCTGAAGTTAATCCATCTTGGTTCGACTTTGTCCAATGGTGTAATATAACAGCACAAGGTCGTGTGCCGTGATAAAAATGTGTGTAAAAATAGATAACGTACAAATGACTTATTTTTCCTCAAAAGAGATTACAACTCCTTCACAAAAAATCTGAATTGTGCTTAAGATCAAAGGCTATAAATGTGTAATGAGTACAGCCCATAACCTAAAACAAAATGCCAATGCTCATTTATCACTCCCGTATCAACCCCATGATACAGGAAACCTTCAGAGTTTCAGTTGACTACATCAAGGACCAATTTCCGGGACTTGAGAACTGACCATCTCAAGCGCCTGTAATACCCTGCTTGGAGGAGTGCAAGCGACAATACAAAAATCCATTTGAAACCCATCTGTGTGAATTACAAAGGAAAGTAGGTTAGACGAGCAGGCCAAGGAATAATCTAATATAAAGCAACATGAAAAACATTGACATGCTAATTTCGATTGTAAGTACAAGCAGAGATAAGAGACTTGTAGTGCCTATATGAGAGAAGTTTTAGTATACTAGCGTTCAGGTCACGAATAATGCTGAGGTAAATACATAGTGAAGATTAAGGCTCAATAAATATGCAGTCATTCTAAATATAAACAACAACAACAACAACAACAACAAACTAAGCCTTAATCCCACTACGTGGGGTCGGCTATACGGATCATATCGCGCCATCGTTTACGGTCATAAGCCATATTTTCGTTTATTTCTAGGTATAACATGTCATGTTTAATAGCTTCTTTCCAAGTCTTTTTAGGCCTACCTCTTCCTCTTTTGATTTGTGTGAGTGATTCTCTACCTTCTAAACGTCGCACATGTGCGTCTAAAGGTCTCCTATAAACATGTCCAAACCATCTTAATCGTGTTTCTCTAATTTTCTCGTCTATTGGTGCTACTCCCACTTTGTTTCTAATGTGTTCATTTCTTATTCTATCTAATCTAGTGTGTCCGCACATCCATCTTAGCATTCTCATCTCTGCTACCCTCATTTTTTGTTCGTGTTCATATTTAGTCGCCCAACATTCTGCTCCATAAAGCATTGCGGGCCTTATGGCCGTTTTATAAAATTTTCCTTTCAATTTTAATGGTATTTTACGGTCACAAAGGATAGAAGATGCACTCCTCCATTTATTCCAACCCGCTTGGATCCTATGTGTGACATCTTTATTGATTTCTCCATTCTCTTCAATTATAGATCCTAAGTATTTAAAACTCTTTGTTATACTCACTTCATGTCCATCAATTTTAACCTTCGTCTCATTGTTCCTGTTGTTTTTACTAAAGTGGCATTCCATGTATTCTGCTTTAGCCCTACTTATAGTAAAACCTTTTGATTCTAGTGCTTCTCTCCAAACTTCCAATTTTGCATTTACTCCTTCCCTTGTTTCATCAATTAAAACTATATCGTCCGCAAATAACATACATTCAGGGATGGATTTTTGTAAGTGTTTAGTGATTTCATCAATTATTAGGATAAAAAGGTACGGGCTTAGAGCAGATCCCTGATGCAAACCTATAGTGTTTGGGAATTCACTAGATATTCATGTTGGTGTCCTGATACATGTTGTTATACCATCATACATATCTTTTATGGCATCTATGTAGGCTATTTTTATTCCTCTTTTTTTCCAATACACGCCACATTATATCACGGTTGACTCTATCGTATGCCTTTTCAAGATCAATAAAAACCATATGTAAATCTTGTTTTCTCTCATTATATTGTTCACATAATCGTCTAATTAAGTGTATAGCTTCAATTGTGGATCTTCCTGGCATGAAGCCAAATTGATTATCTAATATACTAGTTTCATTTCTTATTCTTGTTTCTATAACTCTTTCCCATAGTTTCATTGTATGACTTATTAATTTAATTCCCCGTAATTTGCACAATTTTGTATATCCCTTTGTTTTTATATATAGGTATCAATATACTTTTTCTCCATTCATCGAGCATTTTCTTAGTTTTTAGAATAACATTAAATAATTTAGTAAGCCATGATATTCCAACTCCACCTAAACATTTCCACGCTTCAATTGGTATATCATCTGGCCAACCGCTTTGCCGCTTTTCATTTTGTTTAGTGTTTTTTCTGTTTCATGAAGTTGAATTCTACGATAAAAGGTACGGTTTCTATTCATTCAGATTGGCCTAGTTCCCTAAATATAAACAAGGTTAATTTAATGATTGTATTTAAGAATGGCCTTTTTAGTTAATAAAAAACACAAATTAAATGAAAAAGTTAACCGATAGAGAAAGGGGGAGAGGAGGGTTGAGTACCAGTTTTCGTTCTTCCATTTCTGGTTCAGCTGCCCATGACAAAAGCTTACAACATCTTTTCCCATCTGCACAAGGAGGAAATAATGTCATATATATGTGGTATGCCTTCAATATGAAAAGATTAACAAGCACAAAACTCAAAAGACCAAGTCACCTGTGCTTCAGTTGCAGGGGTACCATCTTCATACTCAACAGCACCATCATTAAGCATTTTAGGCATGGCAATAGCTCCACCAGGGAAGTAAGGATTATAGTGTAGCCCTTCTCGAATCTATGACATTTTGCAAGACAACAATTAACTTTAATACAACGAACAGTATGATAGTAGATTTAGTTATAGACTTGTAACTTCCAATAAAACAAACAAGAGTGAGAAAAGAAAAAGAAATGAACATATACAAAGCACAACATAGCATGGAGTCATATTTCAAGACTCAACTACCGATCTCACCAGGTCCAAATCAATAAATAGCCTTTATGAATTGTGCACGTGTACCATAAGCTGATATCTTACCATATTGACAAACAAAAAATGAAATTTCAGGGTGCGAGTGCTTATCCTTTCATTTCGATTTTTTCTTTTCAGCTAGAGTACAGTGACAAAACAAATTTGAGAGAAGAATGAATTTTGAATGTAATTGGATACAAGATGAAAATGTAATGATGATAAGTGATGTGATATATCAATCGGAAATAATGACTGAGAATAATGGGTGATTGGAAATGTGATAAATGATGATTGGATGTGATTGGTGATAGACCAAATGATAGTGGGTGAATAGTGTATTTTCTGAAAATTTTCATAAACAATCGTAAGTTGAGGCAAAAAAAAAAAATCTCGAGCGAAAAGAAAGTGAAAATGTTTGGTAAGTAATCGCACCCTTAATGATTCTGAATAGTCCACAGAACAAACAGAGGCCAACAATAAAAAGCAGTAATTACCGTGACACCAGCAGGAGGATCGCGGTAGCCAGTTAAAAGAGCGAAAACATAGTTCTGACCATTATGGCGGGCCTGAGAGGAAAAATAATCCGCAATTAAGATACATAATTATATTATTGAACTTCTCTCTGAATCTTTGAAGATCACGAGATTACCTTGGTGATAAGACTTAAATCAGGGGGATAGGCCCCACCATTTGCAAATCTTGCAGCCTGCTCATTAGCATAAGGCTGAGGAAGACGATCACTCAGCTTACCTGGGCGAGTAAACATCTCACCTTCATCATTTGGGCCATCAACCACTTCAATCTCTGCTGCCATAGCTTTAGTTTCTTCCTCAGTGTAGGCCACACCAACAAGATCGCGATAAGAAATAAGTGACATCGAGTGGCATGATGCACAAACTTGCTGATAAACCTGGTGACCCCGGCGAATACTGCTCACACAAATTTTGTTTAAAAAGAGAAAGATGCATATTAGCATATAATCATATCCTCCGTATCATAATAAGCATTTGACATCAGTATAAGTTTATACGCAGCAACTATTGATGATTTTTTAGCTTCAACTTTTTCCTGCATAGAGATATTCCTTTCTCCCAATTCTATTGGGCAGGCTAGAGAAAACGCTTATGACAGATTTAATAGCACAAGCAGATCAAACTACGTTTCCCCAAATTATATAAAGAACTGGGCAATGATGCAATTACTTACGAAGCGTGGTCATATGAACTAAGGATGCCTTTGTGAGGCCATGGATAGCTAGGACAATCCAATCCGTGCTCAGCCTCATCAGAATAAGCAACAGTTGCGCAACTCAAAAGCCCTGAAGCTCCTGCACCTAAAAGTGCAAATGTTCTAAAAAACTTGGCGCCAGCAGAACCAGATCCACCTTGACCATGCTTTGGAAGAAGTGATGGGACAGTCTGCAAATTAAACTGAAAATGTCATTAATCATAGAGTGAAACATCCACAAATAAATATGTACAACCTGGCACTTCAGAATGGGACATACGTTGCGTAAGAAACTTACAGATTCAAACGGACCAATAAATGTTCATTAATCAAAGAAGGGCAGAGAATTTTGAAGAATAAGAAGCAAGTTAATGAGATGTCTCTATTTCCTTCCTAGTATTCAATTTTTATTTTTATTTTCTCTTAAAAAAAGGAGAGAGTTCAAGAGTAAAATATGTAAAAAGAAGCAAAGCCTGGATATATTTCAAGAACTTTGAAGCCTAAGCCAAATACAAATCCTTAACCCACCCACATATGTTTGTTGTTGCATCTACTTGATTGGCATCCTGTTTGTCCCAATTGCTATCAAAGAAAAACTGCAAAAGATTAGCTTTTCTTTTCTTTCTTTTTCTTTTTCTCTTCTTTGGATCGCAGTAAATAATGTAATATAAAAACACTGAGATAAGAAGTTTTTCAGTTATTGTGAAAATGATGGAGGTTAAGTCATATAATAAACAATGATAAGCCAGGACACGGGCAGAACTAATAGTGCAAAAAGAATTATATAAGCTGGTTTATGGAGTGATCTGAAAACATCCAATTTCCATGATCAAAAGAATCTTTGGCAACAAGTTCTGAGGGTCCAAAAATATTTGGGCTCTTGAATGCAGTAGAATAAATTGTTTTCAAGCGTAAAGAATGTAAACTATTAGGTCATCCAAGCCCCAGTTATCACATTACCATTCAAACTGGCTGGATATTCTTTTGGGGCCAACATGGTGTTCGGTTCATTTTTTTAATTCCCAAAAATCCTAATACAGCATTTCTTAGGTCAATTTTCACTTTTTAATATATAAACCTGCTCATAAGTCTTTTGGGTGACCATTGCAATTTTTCAATCATTGATATTAACTCAAATCGAGAAACCTAACCACTTTGGAAACTGTTACGATCAAAAATATAACAGACGGAAAATGTAGAAGAAGGCAAAATTCAGATAATTCTATTCCATACTCCCAATGATCACATCAGCACCTTTTTATAATTCCTCTGACACACTTTCTAGAATGATTCCATTTGTGTAACTAATTAGATGCTATTGTGTAACTAATTAGATGCTATTCTATCTATATGACGTAATCGTTCAAATAGTTGGCCCTATTACGTGCACGGTTTCCTTGACGTACTGCTGACTCCTTTACTTGGGCTTGAGTATTAGTAATTGGGCCTTGATGTGTAACAATACCCCGTCTTGTTTAAGAACCTTGTCCTCAAGGTTAAGATGATGAGAAGCCGCCTGAAATTCTGAAAC
The DNA here is from genome assembly GCA_016081115.2 of Rehmannia glutinosa. Classification (NCBI taxonomy): domain Eukaryota; kingdom Viridiplantae; phylum Streptophyta; class Magnoliopsida; order Lamiales; family Orobanchaceae; genus Rehmannia; species Rehmannia glutinosa. Next base: position 79,615 of record JABTTQ020002265.1, on the reverse strand, counting down.
ATCCATCCACGTAGCATTTTCTACCGGAAATTCACCCACTGTACCAGTACCTGATGTCGATGTTGACCTTGTTTAAAATGACACGAGAATCACACACCTGGATTTGAAACTGTTGGAATAAAACCTTGAGCCTTTTTTTAATAAAGATGCATGAAACACATCGTGAATGCGAGCGTCATCAGGCAGTTTAAGACGATACGCCACTGGACCTATTTTTTCCACGACCTGAAAAGGACCGAAATACTTACGCCCCAACTTTTGATTGTTATGTCCGCGTACACTAATCTGACGATACGGTTGAAGCTTGAGAAAACCCACTCGTCCACTGAAAAAGACTTGTCACTGCGCCCTTTATCTGCTTGTATTTTCATGCGACTCTGTGCCCGCTGCAGCTGGTTTTAAGTTGTGCCAAAATTGCGTCCCGTTGACGGAGCTCTGTATCAAGAGCTGCATTATTGGAGGAATAAGGTAGATAACCCGTTAACAGTGGTGGCTCACGACCATAAACGGCCAAAAATGGTGTCATCCCGGCCGACGTATGAAATGAGGTATTATAAAGTACTGCCCAGCCCAAAAACTAGACCATTCTTTTGGAGTATCCATAACAAAACTTCAAGATACATTTCCAACGTCACGATTTAAACTCTCGGTTTGGCCGTCCGTTTGAGGATGGTATGCACTCGACATTTTTAAAGAAGTGTCGTGCAGCCTGAACAAATCTTTCCAAAAAGAACTAAGAAAAAATTTGTCCCTGTCACTCACCATAGAACGAGGGGAGCCATGTAACTTCACAACTCCATTAAAGAACACATCCGCAACTTGAGGGCTAGTGGTTCGTCAAACGATTGACAACCACCAGGATCTCAGTATAACGCTTGGACAAAGGGAGCCCGTAATGAAATCCAATGAGATATCTTCCCAAATTTGTTTAGGAATGGGAAGGGGTTGTAAGTTTGTAACAACCTCGCAGGCGCAACGGACGATGCCTTTGCTTGCTGGCAAATCAAACAATTTTCCACGTAACGTCGTATATCATGGCGCATGCCTTTCAATAGCAACTCGCCGCAATGCGGTGGAAAGTGCGTAAAAACCCGCATGACCCCCAATTCTAGAATCGTGAAACTCATGGAGGACATCAGCCTGTAATGATGGGGGTATAACCAAACGTCTTTTGTAAAATACTACCCCATCCACGACACTGTAGTGCGGAAAATCCGCTGGTTTGTCTGCAATCTGTCGTTGAAGAAGTAGAATATCCAGCAACGTCGAATGGGCCTCTCGAAGTTGTTTTAAAAACGCCAGCTCCACCGTAAGCAAAGTAGTAAAGGACGGTAGCCTGGTATTGGGTTTGAAATAGAGCGTCAGCGACTATATTCTCGCGGCTTGGTTTGTAAGCAATCGTAAAATCATATCCCAAGAGCTTCGTTAACCAACGTTGTTGTTCAGGTGTGTGAATGACCTGGTCCATGAGAGCCTTCAAACTGTACTGATCCGTCCGGATAACAAAGTGTCTTCCCAATAGATATTGTCTCCACTTAGCAACTACCGTAATGATCGCCAACATCCCCTATGATATGTGGAAGACCCTTGAGCCCGGGGACACAATTTTTGACTGAAATACGCAATGGTACGATTGTCTTGTAACAACGCTTGCCCCTATGCCAATACCGGAAGCGTCTGTTTCCACCACAAATGTCTTGGTAAAATCCGCAACCCCAAAATAGGTGTGGATACTAGAGCATTTTGAAGCGCCTGAAAAGCCTCTTGTGCCTGCAAATTCCAACTGAAACCGTTAGCTTTTAAAAGGTCCGTCAAGGGCCCAACAATGGTTGCATATCCCGAATAAAACGTCGATAATAGCCAGATAACCCCAAAATCCCGGAGTTCCTTAACATTGTGTGGACAGGCCATTGCACCACAACTTCCACCTTTTAAGATCCATGACAACTCCCTACTGTGAAATTAAATGGCCCAAATACTCTACCGTATCTTGAGCGAACACACAATTCGAGAGTTTGACGAAAATTTATTCGAACGGAGCACCTGCAAAACCAATTCCAAATGTTGCAAATGTTGATCCCCAACCTTGCTATAAATCAATATATCGTAAAAAAAAAACCAACACGAATTTCCGAAGATACGGGAGAATGTATCATTCATAATAGCTTGGAACGTCGACGGAGCGTTTGTAAGCCTCAAGGGCATTACCAAAAATTCATAATGACCCTCATGTGTACGAAAGCCGTCTTATGAATGTCCTCCAACCGGACCCGAATTTGGTGGCAACCCAAACGCAGATCTAATTTCAAAAATATTTCGCACCATGGAGCTCATCAAGTAACTCTTCCACCGTAGGAATAGGAAACTTATCTTTGACCGTGATGGCATTCAATGCCCTAGTTAGTGCAAACCCGCCATGTACCATCCTTTTTCTTTGCAAGTAACACGGGAGATGAAAATGGACTGTTGCTAGGAGGAATAATACCTCTCGCTAACATGTCGCGCACCATCCGTTCGATTTCGAGTTCTCGATAATATGGAAATCTGTAAGGTTTGACATTGACCAAGGAAGGCATTCGGATAGAGATGAATGGCGTGATCCCAATGGCGATGGGGAGGAAGGCCTTTCGGCGGTTCAAAAATGTCGTGGTACTTGGATAATAAAGGCTCGACCTCCACCATGGAATTGATGAACTAGGAGAAGGTGTAGTAGAGATGACAAACAAGGCGAATAGGGCGGCCAATGAACCCGACCCAATCGACGCAACCCGTTATCTTGAATCTCTCAAAACTATCGGGGCCGCCCGTTCGCCTTTCAAACAAACTTGTGTATTCTTGTCACAAAAGGACATCGTTAACTCAAGATAATTTTGCACTACCGACCCAAGTGTCGCCAACCAAGACCCCTAACACCACATCGGAACCAACGATTGGCAAAATGAACAAATCCGTACAAGCCCGATAGCCTCAATCTCAAGGGCGGCCTTTGACGAACGCAGCCAAAACAAACTAATTGTTGACCATTACCCATCACGACCAAAAATTGCGGTGCACGGCTCACTAGGAAGGGCGGCTGAGCGACCCGAGTTTGATGAAATTGTGAGTGCTACCTCCATCGATGAGGACCTCGCGAATCGATGATATGCTAACAAACCACAAAACCAAGCGTGGTGGCGAGTGCGTATATCATTGCGTGCAAAGATATTTCGGAAGTTGAATCGATATCCTCGGTTGACACAAGTCGTCCCCGGTGGAGAATCCGCCTCGACTCTCCTTTATTAAGAAAAAATTGGGTGTAGTTTTGCGGTGACCGATCAGTGTAGGTTTCATCACGAATAGCACAAGACCTTCTCCCTGAAAGCGCCATTTCTTTCAAGTAGTAACAACGTGTCGTGAAGGGTGTGGGAGAATTGACATCGTGGCGGGCGTAGGGGGTAGCGTGGCAAGCGAGGAAAAAGAGGTAGGAGATGTGTAGGGCAAGGGCGTAGTAAACGAAGAGGATCATGGCTGGGCTTGAGAGTTAAAATGGGTTGTGCCACCTTGAAAATGAATCGGTCGCATGGGCGAGCTTAAACTTGCGCTTCTTCCAACTTACGTCGTGCAAGCGGGCGAAGCCATGGCCTGTAATAATGAAGTGGGCCGCCCCGGAACCTCAAAGATGAATATCGGCCGAAGGCTAAAGCAAGCAAGACTAAGGAGAAAACCCGCCGAATACCTGCGGTGCAATGATAAGGCCTCAAATTGGCCGATATATTGGTCAACCGAGGAAGCTTGAACCAATTTAGAGAGCATGCCCCGCACATCTTCGAACTCCGAGAGGCCAAAATGCACGTTGACGACGTGGGCGAATTGGTCGTGGCATGGATGAGCCACCGAAACCACTAGAGAGCTCTACCCTCCAAATGGAAGGAACAAAGAGGCAATCGTTGATCGATGGGGATATGGTGATAAGCAAAAATTGTTCTACCAAGAGCCAACCCTTAGGATATGTGCCATCGAACCGGGAAAATCGATTTCAATGGCGAAGCGAAGAGGAAGAGGGACTGGGGCCCATAGTACCAAGCGTCCCGAAGGGGAAAGTACCCCCAACGGAAAGGGTTGGGACGAAACAAATGGGGATTGGGAGTAAGTGGACGCCATGGACGCAACAAGAGGAGGAAGGTGTGGCATTGTAGAAAAAGAGGCGAGGTGGGAATGACAAAAGGAGGGCGGGTAGAGAGAGAGAAGAAGACACCGATAATGGGGATAAAGGACCACGGCCGGATGGTGGAGGTAGCGTGACCGACGGCGGAACCACAAAGCGATGGGGAAGGACGGTCTCACCGCTGCACGCTTAAAACCATTTTCCATGGTAGTCTTCAAATCGAGAGAGTTGCGAGAGGATGGTTGTGAGGGATTGTTCTTTGGAATCGAAATGAGCACCATGAATATCGATGACACGTATTTTCTGGACCGCGTCGTCCAACGTCTTCAATCTGGGTTCCGTCAACCATCGGACGCCGGAGCGCAATGAAAGCACCAATTTGTTACGATCAAAAATATAATGATGAAAATGTAGAAGAAGGCAAAATTCGATAATTCTATTCCATACTCCCAATGATTACAACATCACCTTTTTATAATTCCTCCGACACTTTCTAGAATGATTCTTAGATGCTATTGTGTAACTAATTAGATGTTATTCTATCTATATGACGTAATCGTTCAAATAGTTGGGCCTATTACGTGCACGGTTTCCTTGACGTCTGCTGACTCATTTACTTGGGCTTGAGTATTAGTAATTGGGCCTTGATGTGTAACAGAAAACCATTGGATGTTAGAGTTTAGGAAGCATTACATTAGACACAAAATATTACAAAATGACATCATTATTTTGGCGAGAACATAAAAATTTCTTGGTATAACTAGTTAACTTTGCTAACTGATCACAAAGGTGTGACGTCAAACTATTTATTGTCACTCCTTCAAGCCATTGAGTAATCAGAAAGCAATAATTCATATTATCGCAACTACATTTCCAAAAGCAGTTATAAAACTCAATAATGGAACGTGTTGTCAAACTGGCAATAAATGAACCAGAAAAACTGGGGCAGTAATCAGTGTTCAGCAGAAGAATCATACATTTGTAAGCCTAACTAATTACTTCTACTCAATTTTGATACTAAGGACTGGCAAGGATTTTGCTCAACTTCCGATATCTAATATAGATCACGGATCCTATACTACTATTCTGGACCATCCCTCTTCGTAGGTCTGAATAGACTAAAAAGAAACTGAAAATAGTATGCAGTGCCAACCAAGACTTTATCAAATTTGAAGTACCATTTTTTCTGCCTTGACTTATCAAAATTATCCATCAATAACAGATTATTAATCCCAAGAAATTAACGAGAACACTTTATCACAAAATTAATCATCACTTCTGGCACTCATGCCATTCCTTTCTTTATTGAAGTTACATTTTGAATATATTACCAGGAAAAACAGCTCCCGACTTTATCCCCCCAAAAAAAAATTACTACTATTTCTGAGGTTAAATTGACTTGAATACGAACTACAGAAATAAAACACAACCTCACTCCGATTGCAATCTGATAGGCAAATAATTAAATTAATTCAACAAATCTGAATCACAGCACCTTAAAATCAGAGGCTGCGAGCGAATTCTCATTCCCAACGCTTTGGCGAGCGAATTGCGTGATAAATCTGTTGACTTTTCCAAATCCTGATTTTAAATAGAAAAATAAATGACAAATAGAACTTCAATATTCAATTGAAAAGCAACAATTAGCAGCTCAATAATCATTGTTAGTCTACAAACCATCAGTTTTTACAGTTAAACCTGTGCGATTCTGATAAAAATATCTCTAAAATGTCGATCTAATCGAAACTACATGGATATATAAACAAATGTGGAGATCAGAGGATGGCGAAAGAGAGCTTACTCATTTTAATTGCCTTTCAAATTACACGGAAAAGGAGATGCAGGTGACTGATAATTAGTCCGTGTGTGTGTGTGTGTGTGTGTGTGTGTGTGTGAGAGAGGGAGAGAGGCGATCGCGAAGAGGACCGAGCAAATGAGCGGTTCAGGATTAGTGGCTGAAATAGGCGGGCTGGACTTTTAGTTGGACGGCTTGGGCTGGTTTATCTGTGTTGGGTCTAGGCTTTGTCTATTATACATAATAAATAAAAAATTACAGTCTAAGTGCCTATTTACATAAATAAGTTTGATTGATTGAGCTTATTAAAAGTCCATTAAAAATTTATAAAACCATATGTGTACATATATATATATATATACATCCATGAGACCGTCTCACACAAGTTTTTGTGTAAACATATATATAAAATATACATTTTATCTGTTTACGTAATTAATTAATTATGTAAAAAAAGCAATATTAATAAAATATATAATGTATTTTTCCTATATTTGTAGCCCATAAATAGGCTAGCCTATTAGGTTTGAAATTATTTTTTTAAGGTCCGGCCTACTTACATAAATAAACTTGTCAAGATGGTTTGGCCTGACTCATTTAATAAATAGACTAGACTAAAAGTAGGTTAGACCGTAGGCCCTTGTTGGGTTGTCCGGCTTATTTCCACCCCTATTCAGGATCGATGAAGTCACTATATTGGGCTTGTCGAAGAATTAATTAAATGTGTTTATTTGAACTCATTCCAAATAATTTTAATTACTGTGTTTACTACTACACCTTTTATATTACTCTTTTTAAATAGAATAAATTATGCCAAATACATCAGTGGAGTAAATAGATTACATTCTCTCTTCATATTTATAATATAAGAGCATTTCCAAAAGACTCTTTAAATTTAAAAAGCATCTCTTGCAATATAAAGAACATCTTTAAATTTAAAGAATAACATTTTTTACATATTACAACACTCTCTTTATATTTGACTCTTTGTTTTCTCTTCTATCAATATTAATTGATTACACATGGGATAATTGGAAGTAAATTAAGATATTTTTCAAAGTTTGTGCTATTTTTGGAACTGCATATATAAAGGTCATTCAAATTGCAAGAAAACTAATATAATTAAATATAGAGAGTGATTTTGGCTCTTCAAATTTAAAGAGTCAAAACTCATTCTCTAAATCTAAGTGTTAGATAAAGTATTTGTTGGAGACGATTTTTTGTGGATGACTCTTCAAAATAAAGAAAATTATTTATTTAGAGAGTGTCTTGGGCATGCTCTAAACAACATTGGGATATACTTAATTGCAATTAGTTAATCAAAAGTAGTCAGTAATAATGGATATAACTCCCTAAATTTCAAACAAAGCAAAGTCTGAGAATGATTTTTGAACAATTTCGGATTTTTTTTTCTTTCTTTGAAATCTTTTAATCACATTGGGGAGAGAGTATATGATGACAATGATGTGAAAATGGTTGAAACTCGTTCTTTAATACTTTTTTTTTATTAAGTCTCATGTGAGACCATCTCATGAGTTTAAAATTATGAGACGAATCTAACTCATTTCCAAATCAAAACAAGTTAGATTCAAATTTAAATAGATTAGTATATATGGGTTGTTTAGGATTCGTCTCACAAAAATAAGTCCATGAGATCATCGCACATGAGTTTTTATCTATTTTTTTATACCGAAGTTTCATTCTTACACATGACTAATCCTCGGAGTCCTCAAAAATTGTCTCAAGTAAATAGCAAGAAGTGCATTCGACTCCCGCGTCCCCTAATATCCTCAACTACACACTCAAAGAAATCGTCCCTCAGTGATTCTTTCACGTTAGACTCTCGGTATCCAAATGCAGGTTGTATCTTTCATTAGATAAGAAAATGATTTCCAAGCAATAGAGCAGAAACCTGAAGAATAATGAAATTTTGATTTCACGTTTAACAATCTGTGGAATGGGCCAAGGCAAGCAAATCTCACCTTCCGCTAAAGACATTGACCGTAAAACACAAAATCAATTATGAAAAACTGGGTGAATGGATTCCCAAGTTTATCAATCTTTGTTCGGCTTTATCAATGGTGTAACATAACAATACAAGGTCTGCGCAAAACCAATCCTTCATAACAAAACACGTGCAAAATAGATAGCATGCACAATGACGACTTATTTTTTCTCGAAAGAGATTACAACTCCTTCACAAAAAATTTGCATTGTGCATAAGATCTAAGGCTATAAATGTGTATTGAGTACAGCCCGTAAACCTAATACAAAATGCCAATGCTCATTTATCAATCTCATATCAATCCCATGATCGTTTTCAGTTGACTACATCAAGGACCAATTTCCGGGACTTGAGAACTGACCATCTCAAACGCCTGTAATACCCGGCTTGGAGAAGTGCAAGTGACAACACAAAAATCCATTTGAAACCCATCTGTGAGTTTACAGAAAGGAAAGAAGGTTAGACAATCAGGCCAAGGAATAATCTAATATAAAGCAGCATGAAAAACATTGACATATTAATTTTGATTTTAAGAGGCTATGGAGATTGAGATTCGTACTGTCTGTATGAGAGAAATTTTAATAATACTAGATTTCAGATCAAGAACAATGCTGGGGTTAATATATAGTGAAGATATAACCAAGGTTAATCTAAGGGATACTTGCAAATACTGCACTTAAGGTTTAGCCTAATTACAAAAAGACCCAACCATCTTTCAAAATTACAAATACGCCCTTGACATATGTTTCTATTGTACAAATTGCACCTATTGAATTCGAGGTGGTGTTGAGACGGGTAATTTGTAAAACTCAAGGGGGTATTTGTAATGCCTGAAGAGGGGTTTTGTAATTTTTAAACATAATTGGATCTTTTTGGTAATTGGACTGATCCTCAGGAGTACTTTTGTAATTATCCCTTAATTAAATGCTTGTAGATAAGAAATGACATCTTCAGATATTAAAAAATGGAAATCAAATGTAAAAGTTAACAGACAGAGAAAGGGGCGAGGGGAGAGAGTTGAGTACCAGCTTTCGTTCTTCCATTTCTGGTTCAGCTGCCCATGACAAAAAGCTTACAACATCTTTTCCCATCTGCACAAGGAGGAAATAATGTCATATATATGTGGTATGCCTTCAATATGAAAAGATTAACAAGCACAAAACTCAAAAGACCAAGTCACCTGTGCTTCAGTTGCAGGGGTACCATCTTCATACTCAACAGCACCATCATTAAGCATTTTAGGCATGGCAATAGCTCCACCAGGGAAGTAAGGATTATAGTGTAGCCCTTCTCGAATCTATGATATTTCTCAACGATGCAAGACAACGATTAACTTTAATACAATTAATTAGTATGATAGTAGACTTAGTAATAGACTTGTAACTTACAATAGAACAAACAAGACAGGGAAAAGAAAAAAGAAACGAACATATATAAAGAACATCACATGGGTTCATATTTTCAAAACAGCCTTCATGAATTGGATATGAGATGAAAATATAATGATGATAATTAATGTAATATATCAACAGTGAAATAATGACGGGATATGATGGGTGATTGGAAATGTGATAAATGGTGATTGGTGATAGACAAAAATGATAGTGGGTGAATAGTGTATTTTCTGAAAATTTTCGTAAACAATTGGAAATTGGGGCAAAAAAAAAGTGGAAAATGTTGATAAGTACCCTTTAAGATTCTGAATAGTCCACAGAACAAACAAAGGCAAAAAAGCAGTATTTACCGTGACGCCAGCAGGAGGATCACGGTAGCCAGTTAAAAGAGCAAAAACATAGTTCTGACCATTATGGCGGGCCTGAGAGGAAAAATAATCCGCAATTAAGTTACATATTTATATTCTTAAAATTCCCTCTGAATCTTTGAAGATCACGAGATTACCTTGGTGATAAGACTTAAATCAGGGGGATAGGCCCCACCATTTGCAAATCTTGCAGCCTGCTCATTAGCGTAAGGCTGAGGAAGACGATCACTCAGCTTCCCTGGGCGAGTAAACATCTCACCTTCATCATTTGGGCCATCAACCACTTCAATCTCTGCTGCCATAGCTTTAGTTTCCTCCTCAGTGTAAGCCACACCAACAAGATCGCGATAAGAAATAAGTGACATCGAGTGGCATGACGCACAAACTTGCTGATAAACCTGGTGACCCCGGCGAATACTGCTCACAAAAGTTTTGTTAAAAAGAAAAAGATGCATATTAGCATATAATCATATCCTCCATGTCATGATAAGCATTTGACATCAGTAGAAGTTTATACACAGCAACTATTGATGATTTTTTAGCATCAAATTTTTTCCTCCGCAGAAATATTCCTTTCTCCCAATTCTATTGTGCAGGCTAGCGAAAACGCTTACGACAAATTTAATAGCACAAACAGATCAAACTACATTTCCCCAAATTATATAAAGAACTGGGCAATGATGGAATTACTTACGAAGCATGATCATATGAACTAAGGATGCCTTTGTGAGGCCATGGATAGCTAGGACAATCCAATCCGTGCTCAGCCTCATCAGAATAAGCAATAGTTGCACAACTCAAAAGCCCTGAAGCTCCTGCACCTAAAAGTGCAAATGTTCTAAAGAACTTGGCGCCAGCAGAACCAGATCCACCTTGACCATGCTTTGGAAGAAGTGATGGGACAGTCTGGAAATTATAATGAAAATGTCAATAAGCAAAGAGTGAAACATCCACAAATAAATGTGTAACCTGGCACTTCAGAATGGGACATATTTTGTTTAAGAAACTTACAGATTCAAATGGAGCAACAAATGTTCATTAATCAAGGAAGCAGCGAATTTTGAAGAATAAAGAGCAAGTTAGTGAGATGTCTCTATTTCCTTCCTAGTATTCAATTTTTATTTTTATTTTCTCGATAAAAAAGGACAAAGTTCAGGTGTAAAATATGTAAACAGAAGCAAAGCCAGGACATATTTCTATGAACTCTGAAGCCTAAGCCAAACACAAATCCTTGACCCATGTATGTTGCTGTTGCATCTACTTGATTGGCTTCCCGTTTGTCCCAATTGCTATCAAAGAAAAACTGCAAAAGATTAGTTTTACTTTTCTTTCTTTTTCTTTTTCTCTTCTTTGGGTTGCAGTAAATAATGTAATATAAAAACACGGAGATAAGAAGTTTTTCAGTTATTGTGAAAAGGATGGAGGTTAAGTTAAATAATAAACAATGATAAGCCAGGACACAGGCAGAACTAATAGTGCAAAAAAGAATAATATAAGCTGGTTTATGCGTGATCTGAATATCATGATATACCATGTACATCCAATTTCCATGATCAAAGGAATCTTTGGCAACAAGTTCAGAGGGGCAAAAAATATTTGGGCTCTTGAATGCAGTAGAATAAATTGTTTTCAAGCGCAAAGAATGTAAGCTATAGGGTCATACAAGCCAAAGTTATCACATTACCAGTCAATCTGGAGATTGTTTTGGGGCCAACATAGTGCTCGATTTATATTTTTATTCTCAAAAATCTTAATACAGCATTTCTTAGGTCAATTTTCACTAATATATACAAACGTGCTCATGAGTCTTTTTGGGTGACCATTGCAATTTTCAATCATTGATATTAACTCAAATATACGAAAAACCTAACCACTTTGGAAGCCTTATTATATGCATTGGATGTTACTTTTTGAATTCCCAGTATTCAGTTGTCTTCCTTAGTTCCACCCTTCAATTCATGAATCAGATCGCCGGAAGGCGGTTTCTCAAGAGTTAAGGAAGCATTACATTAGACACAAAATATTACATAATGTCATCATTAGTTTGGCGAGAACATAAAGGTTTTCTTGGTATAACTTGTTAACTTTGCTAATTGATCACAAAGGTGTGGCGGCAAACTATTTATTGTCACTCCTTTGAAGCCATTGAGTAATCAGAAAGCAATAATTCATATTCTCACAACTATATTTCCAAAAGCAGTTATAAAACTCAATAATGGAAACGTGTTGTTTAACTGGAACTAAATGAAACAGAAAAACTGGGGCAGTAATCAGTGTTCAGCAGAAGAACCATTTTATAAAGAGATCACGGATCCCATACTACTATTCTGGGCCATCCCTCTATTACCATTTTATAATTTCGTAGGTCTGAGTAGACTAAAACGAAACTGAAAATAGTATGCAGTGCCAACCAAACTGACCCAAAAACTTTATCAAATTTGAAGTACCATATTTTCTGCCTTGACTTATCAAACTATCCATCAATAACAGATTATTAATCTCAAGAAATTAACGAGAACACTTTATTAAAAATTTAATCATCACTTCTGACACTCATGCCATTCCCTTTTTTATTGAAGTTACATTTTGACTATAATACCAGGAAAAACAGCTCCCGACGTTATCCCAATTTTTTTAAAAAAAGTACTACTATTTGAGGTTAAACTAACTTGACTACGAACTACAGAAACAAAATACAACCTCACTCTGATTGCAAGCTGCTGGGAAAAGAATAAAATTAATTCAACAAATCTGAATCACAGCACCTTAAAATCAGAGGCTGCGAGCGAATTCTCATTCACAACGCTTTGGCGAGCGAATTGTGTGATAAATCTGTTGACTTTTCCAAATCCTGATTTTAAATAGAAAAAGCAAAAGACAAATAAAACTTCAATATCGAATTGAAAAGCAACATTTAGCAGCTCAATAATCATTGTTAGTCTACAAACCATCAGCTTTTACAGTTAAACCTAAGCGATTCTGATGAAAATACATCTAAAACGTCGAAAATGTCAATCTAATCGAAACTATATGGAAATATAAACAAATATGGAGATCAAAGAATGGGGAAAGAGAGCTTACTCATTTTAATTGCCTTTCAAATTACACGGAAAAGGAGAAGCAGATGACTGATAATTAGTGCGTGTGTATGTGTGTACGAGAGAGAGAGAGAGAGAGAGAGAGAGAGAGGGGCGATGGCGAAGAGGACCGAGCAAATGAGCGGGTCAGGATTAGGGGTGGAAACAAGCGGGCTAGGGCCTAGGCATTTCCAGTCTGGGCCTGATTTATATGTGTTGGGCCTCCGCCTGGTCTACACATATATATTTTTTATACTGGATTATCGACATTATTGTCCCACATTCCGGAGAAAATGACAATTATTTAAGCTTTTGGTATTTTTTGGACAATTTAAAATTAGCACCAAATTAGGTCAAGTTCTTAGATCCGACATCTAATCCCTGGAGGCTTGAGATAGGCCCATAATCCCATGTGATTGACAAAAAGCCCAAAACTGTGCCTTGTCTTTAACATGAGATACGATCAGAGTTCGGTATGGCCCAATTGGTTTTCTGAGTACATGTATTTAATTTTTTTCATTTGAAATTTAAAATGTTAACAAGAAAGCAAAATCAATGAAGACAATTCGAATAAATTGGGGAACTGCATTGGTTAGTGATCGGTACATATTTTATACATATATAAATATAATTATGTTTTAAATATGTTAATACTTGTTTATCTGATATTGAATGAAAATTTAAATTTCAGCCAACTGAGAATACAAAAAATTATAATTATGTGGGTTAAATTAGAAATGGTCGTGTCTACTGTCTACCACATTTTCAGTGTTTTGGATTAGCACATGCTGAAAGAGCTCGTTTGGATCGGTTTAGCCCAACCAGTGAAAGTAGATATGTCAATAAAGGCTTGAAAAATCAAGGCTCAGCCCTAACTCTATAAGGTCAGATTGTGTCATGGCTGACCCTATAAATTTTTTTTTTTTCTTCTTTGATGAAGGCATGCCCTCATAAGTTTAAGAATTAATAAAAAAAATATGCAATCTAATATTCTAACAATGGAATCATAAATCATAATATTATATTTCTTCATCAATTATAATTTGCTAAGATTAAATGACAACTAATAAATGAGATCAAAAATAGATTTGGTAGTATTACATGTATAAATCTTAAATTTACATTTATAAATTACAAAACACATTTATTGAGAGAAAAGCCTTAGGGGCCGCCTAGCTCTAGCCTAACCCTAGGGCCAATTATGGTCGGGCTAAAAACCATCATATTATAAGAGCCATGAAATATAGGTTCAACCCCTCAAATTTTGGGATCGGCCTTATCGACATCTCTAAGTGAAAGTCTGCTTCATATGATGAATTTGATATGAGTAGAGCTTGTTAGTTGACCTGAACGAACTATTAAAAAGATGAATTCAGACCTAATGGAATAAAATCCTACTTTTTTTATGGTAAGATAATTGCGAGGAATCTACTCTGGTGACAAATTATCATACCACAGCAATGACCAAGATTTGAAGGCGCCTAAAGTATAATTTCACAAGATGTTTCCTCTCAATTTTCCCTTGCAACTCCAATCATGAGAAACCACAAAAAAAAAAAAAAAAAAAGGAAGGGGAAAAAATGAAAAAGAAAAAGAGACAGAATCTGAATCTAATTTCTTGCATTCCATAATCACATTTAAATATTATTTGAGAATATAAATATCCCAAGGTACAGTTGAGTTTAATTAATTAGAGTCAACTACCCATGTTTTTCACTCATTTGAGTATTGCATTATTAGAGGCTGGTTTTTTTGTCCCAAATTATTGATCAATTATTGATTGATTAATTCTCCTATCTTTATTTATTTACGTACCAAATATACTTTATTTTATTTTATTTTTCTTTAGACAGGTTTGTTTTCTATTACTCGACTGTTTTAAAACATTAGACAATGATTGCATATGAAATAATAAAATACACAAAATAAGCATATACTTTATTGTTCTTCTTAATAATTCGGAATGATGGAAATTCATTAATAATTTTACTTTGAGGATTATGATATTATTCTATGAATAAAATAGTTAGTTGTGAAATCATTTTTTTTAATTGACTTTATGGTTCTATTATTGCATGTTGGTAATATGCTATACGAAATGACAACTATAAATCTAATCCAATTGAAACTGCAACACGGTTTGCCAATGATGCAGTTTTCAATCAACAAATTAAAGATTGGGATTTCCAAATTCTTTGCACATGCAATTTTTGAATTTTTATTATCTATATTCATTAAAATATGTGAATATTTATATAGCTCTCCTCCATATTAACAAAAACAATGCTATATATCTTGCTTGTTGCAATTGATTATTAAATGCCGTGTATGGATTAATTGGAATAGTGTGATATAATAATATTTTTAATTATTTTATTAGGAAAATGGCCACGTATTTTTTTTTAAATCAAAATAAATTATTTTCATTTATCATAAGAAACATACAACTGATTACAACATGAAATGAAAAAGCAATTTCAAGTCATACGGATCATATATAAGACAAACTTTTTATGCCAAGCGTACTGCTTCGATACGTGGAATCAAAACATCACAATGAATGCGCTTGACAAAACGCGTACCAAAAAACTTGATCTCGCTATTGTCGCATATCGTTGGATAATGACTTATCTGAATTTTATGAACAAAATCCTGTAACCCAGACAAACTTATTAGTAAAAAAAAAGTCACATACTAGGGACAAATAAAAATAACAAGTAAAAATCACCTATTGTACGTTGACAAATTTACTTAAACTAAAAGCAAAGTTTCAATAATCTGATATATTTTTTTTTAAAATAATCTGATATAATTAGAGCAAAGTCTTTACTAACATTGAAGAAAAAATGCTAACAAATTACAACGGGAAGTACGAATTAATTTAATATTAGTATAAGGGCACACTTGCAAAAATACTTTTTCCTATCATTCTACGTTATATTTAGCATTGTAGCTGTATTAATATTCTTTATTCTTGTTCTCAACTGGACAAGATCATAGGCAGATCCAAGAATCTGAACTCTAGACTTCAAGTAATACTCTTGACAGCCATCCCCTCAAAAAAAAAAAAAAAATACTCTTGACAGCCAGGATACTATTTTATACAATTTTGTACGAAAACGATTTACAGCAGCCTTAATTGCAATTTCAGGGATTGACAGTTGAATATTGTAACTTCTTGTTCTCAAAGTTTCAGAACTTGACGATTTTAATTTTTAATCAAAATAGCAATTTTAGTACTATAAATTTCAACGGCCATAGGTGTTTTTCTTAATTACACCGTGGAATAGTAGAGGAGGAACACACAGTCATATGATGTCGAAATCGGATCAATCGTCCTCACAACACAAACTTCTACTACTGAAGATCTCAAGCACAAGGTTGACCCACAGTCATATATATTTTGATATTTTCGTCAAAAGACATAAGTATTGTGGGAATAAATGAAATATCGAAACACCCCTTTGGGACCAAATCACACATTATCATAATTCAAAGGATTAAAATTGCACAAATTAATTCCAATGTATGTGATCAAAGGGCAAAAGGTCAAATTCTAATTTTGTGTGATTTTGATCCCAACGGATATTTTAATATATCATTTGTTCTCATAATACCCTTGTCCTTTAGCTAAAATACATGTTATCGTTAAATGTTATAGACTGGAATTGTTTTTTAACTAAAGATAAAACCATCATCAAGAAATTACAAAACTAGCATTGCTAACCTCTAATAGTTAATACTAAAATTGCAATTAAGTAGTGGTCAAAATTACACAAAATTAAAATCCTAAAATATTTATTGTACCAAAATTTATATTGTACCTAAATTTTTGATAGCCCACAATGGTTACTGGACCATTTTTCCAATTAAAAAGAAAGAAAAATGAAGAAATACCACTGGATAAAGATAAACAAGATCAAATGTCTCAAAAGCAAACATAATTACTAAAACCATGATGTATACAAGCACAAATGAATAATTTACATAACTGAACACAAAAGATAAAGAGGAGATACAAATTTTTCTTGGTCACTTCACCAAACGCGACTTAAAAATCGACCAAATTTCCACTCGATTAGCGTGGAGCAAAACTAAAGCGACAAACATTTGAACTAAATAAACTAACACTTAAAAGGGTTAGATAAAATCCTATCGAAAATTCACCCAATCTAAGTTAGAAAAAAAAAACACAAGTTAAAATTCTAAAACCCCTAAGTGGAACGTGTAAGTACTTGTCAGAGGCAAAAACAAGAAAAAAATTAGTGACTTAAACACGAACCGAAGAAAAGGCATACTTTTACGGGATTCGGATTTTCTGTTCCAATTTCTCTATTCCATCATCCAATGAATGACACATATAAGTAGATTCGATGAACTCAAACAACCACGGGTGTTTATCCCAATTGTGTCATTCATTCGACAATGTGGAATAAGAAAATAGAACATGAAACCTGGTCCCCACGTTTACGACTCTCTAATATACCAACCCAATTTTCTTTTTCTTTAAATTTTTTAATTTTTTCACTTACAATTTCTATAATTTCCTAAACACGATGGGTGCCCCATGGTGTGGGTGTAGGAGCATCAGTATAGATGGCGCGTGCTGATAGGTCGGAGCGAGCTCAAAAGAGAAACGCTGGAGTATCATAGCCACGGCTAATTTGGCTTGCAAAATGGCTAGGTTTTGGCCGATGCATCGGCGCGCCCCCATGCCGAAAGGCATGAAAGCCATTGGGTGTTTGGCGGCGTGAGCCACGCCTTTGGCGAATCTGGCTGGGTTAAATTCGTGTGCGTCGTGACACCATAGAGCCGGGTCATGATGTACGGCCAGGATGGGGATAAGGAGTTCAGTTCCCCGCGGGATGTGGAGCCCACCCAACTGCGTATCCGTTTTGGCCCGTCGGATTATTGCCACTGCTGGTGGGTATAGTCTCAGTGATTCGTTCAGAATCATTCCCAGCTGCATATGGGTTGGACAAAATAAAACTAGTTTTTTTCTTTAATTAAATATACACACATATATATATATATATTTAATTTTACAAAATCACAAACCCAATAATAGAAATTTAAAGAATTAATACGGCAATTCAAAATGAGTTAGACATTCCAAGATTGATATTTTTAGGAGATGTATCATTTAATTATGTCACCTAGAAACTCCTATCCAGAAGATAAGACCCTTTTTTGCGCATCTATAACACATGCTAAAGTTTTGCTTTTTATATTTTTAAAATTTTATTTTTTTCCGGGAACAATTATCAAGGCAGATATTTCCCTTTTTCTTTTTAAATACTTATTTTGGGTTTAAAATATTTTGAGGGTGGGGACCAGGCGAGTGAATGAGAAAAATAGTAAAAAATAGGTATAATTACAAAAGACCCCCTGAGGTTTGAGCTAATAACAGAAAAATCCACATATGTTTCCCTTAGGTTTGATAATTTAAGGGATAACTGTAATATTTTAAAAAAATACCAGATGGGTTAATTTGAAACATTTTTGGCTTATGGAGGGCGAAATGTAAGACAAAATCAAATATCTTGGGGCTTTATGTAATTTCCAAAAGCATGTTGGGCTTTTTTTTAGTTAGCCTGAATTTCAGGGTTGTTTTTGGTAACTAAATCCCTAAAAAATATTAGAAAAACAATAGAAAGAAAAAGAGCAACTTTAGCTTTAGTACTCTTGTCAATCACAACATACCGTTTTGAGCTTTGCAAGATCATCTTTAGTAGGGGTGTCACGTGACCCACACACCCTGAGGACCTCCTCACGTGCCTGTTCCTGCCACTGGGGATGCATGGCCAGGAGCACGGTAGTCCACGTGAGCAGATTGGACGTGGTATGCTTGCCGGCGAAGAAGATGGTCTTGCACTCTTCGACGACGTCGTTGGGGGTGATGGCGAGTTGTGAGTGGGACGATTCATCGGCGGGGTGTTTGAGACTGGCCTTGATCATGAGTTCCAATAAATCGTTAGGACATTCTTCTGACAAAGACTGACAACCAGAATTTTTCCTCCTTCGATCGATGAGCTTCAACAACGATTTCCGAATTTCTTTTTCAATCTCCAAGATATTCTATTCTTTCTCGTCGGCAAGAAACTGTCATTTTTTTAAATTTCGAAACGCAAATTTTGTTAGCTCGAATTAATCAAAAAATTAATTAATATACAAAAATTCCTAATTCCAATTTCCAAGATTCAATTTGTTAAGCATGCCTAGACCAAAAACATATACTTCTTTCACTCTATTTTTTCTTTTAACAATTAAGATAATACAAGAAATTAATAAGCCAATATTCCGGTTCTACAACACATTTTATGTTTTAACCCCGGGGTTGGCCTTGCAGGCTCGGGTTTCATTTGCAAACTCCAGGTCTGGGTTCAAATAATAACTATCGCAGAGTGTGAAGTAGGGATCGAGAGATTAGAACCATCTCTGGGAATGGGAATGATGAATATTTCTTAGTCCGGGTAATTAAAAAAATATTTTATGTTTTGTTTAATAAACAAATTACCCAAGAGTCCATGACTATAAGTACTTATAATTATGAAATCCCAATGTGATAACTCTAAAAAAATAGTGGTTTTCAGCTTCTAATTTGAAAAAATAATAGTTTTTTCCACCGAGTTGAGAATAATTTTTTTAGAGTTTGCAAACACTTCCTACAAGTGTTAATTAATTTATCTAATTCATTTTTCACATATTTTGATTAATTTTTCAAATACTAGATATGTGAAATGATCGTAGACTCATAAAAGGAAATAATTTATAAACAAAAAAGAAACTACATAATTTTTCGTCCAACATATATCATAACTTCATAATTATCATAAATAGAGTTATTACTATGACATATGATTTACTAATTAGGAAAAAAGAGTAGGTAACAAAATAAGTAGTACGTAATTAATACCTATAGCCAGGGATGAAAACTTTCTGATAAGCTTCCGTGGCATGGACCATTTGTTGTGATTGCAATTCAAAAATGGCTTTCCCATCTTCATAGCTGCTTCCAAAAGTGGCTCTTGTGATCACATCTTCCACCAATTTTTGGAACCAATCTGATACTTCTATTTCCACTTTCCCAGCATTTGACATATTTTCAGTCCATTTCATAAGTGCCTCTTCCATGCTCTTAGCCATCATGGGTATCATTAACTATATTGACCAAAAAACGAATAAATAAATTAAATTATATATGTACATCAGTATTATCACATGGACAGATGATGTTCTTTAAAAAATTTATATTTCAATTACTCAAATAATAATAAATTAAGGTGATGTTTGGATTTGAAATTATTTACCTTGAGATTTTCTGTATGAAAAGTTGGTTGAATAATCTTTTTATGGTGAGCCCATTTTTCTCCTTTAAGACTCAACAAACCATCGCCTTCAATTCTCCTCACAAGTGGGGGTGATTCATTTTTCTCAAAAAGCTCTGATTTTAAGATGAATATTTCTCTAATGAGGGCTGGATCAGAAACTGTTAGCCTAGGTGTTGGCCCAAACCAAACAAGGAACATTGAACCTGCAATATTCAATCAAACATTTACAAAAATATAATATAATGAAAAGGGGAATTAAAGATATTGTGTGAAACTCCAATAATTAGAAAGATTGCATGTACAAAATATGTAATGTTTAAATTCTCTAATTTAAGGATTAAACATTTATGTTTACCAAAAGAGGAATCAGAAAGAAAAAAAATTAAAAGAAAAAATAGTTTTATCATGTTATTCCAAGGCAATGGATAGTGTAGACCCTACAGAACACACCCAATGATCTCTCACAGCTCACACCAACTTTCTTGGCTGATGAGTAAAATGTGTATATATTTGAAAAGGCTTTTTTTTTTTTTTTTTAAGAGTACAAATTTGATAGCTTTTGTAAAAAAAAAAACCATAGACAAGACAAGCTTCAAGAATGTAATCAAATTAAGAAATATTTTTTAGTAGATGCTAGGAAATAAAAAAAAATGAACATACCATATATTTTCTTCCAATGATGGTAAAATGAAAGAACTCTTGGTAGAATATTGTGGGATAAAGGCATAGATTGAGTTGAAGCACTCAAATTTAAGCTAGCAAGCTCCTTTAAGTTGCCCAAGAAAAGCTGATATTTAGGCCCTTTAATCCCTTGCTTCAAAAAGTGATTCTCAATTCTTCTTGGTGTCCACCACAGAAGAACCACAACTTTACCACAAAAACAACAACAATATATGAGATCAAAAGGAACCAAAATAAATGGAAGTAATTTCCCATGCTCAAAATTCTGTTTTTCTTGATGTGGGATTTTTGGGAGGGGGTGGGGTGGGGGGGGTATGGGGAGAATATAGTTTTGGCTGGCTGGATTGTGTTTGTTTTTATACAGAGAAGAGAAAGTAGAGGGTTTCTTGTCTGTTGTGGAGGACAACAGGATGAAGATGGCCTTAACAGGCAGAGTAAAGAAGCAACCTTGTGAAAATTTTAAGGTCAACTAGTTGAGCAAAAAAGAAAATTTAAAGTGAGGTGTCCAAAATACAATTTTTAGGACAATTTTACCCCTGTTTAGTTTTTTTATTTTTTGTGTATCATAAATGAGAATTTCATTTATGAGACAAACATTAATATAGGTTGTGGCTGAGAATTTCATTTATGAGACAAACATTAATATAGGTTGTGGCCATTGCTCTGATCATGTCATGTGTCCAGAAAAACAACACTTTGGCCAACCTGAAAGGCTTTAAATTGTTACCAAATAGATACCCCCTTGCCTTACAATGAATGTATGTGGTATACTAAAATTAGTTGGAAAATGAAATTTCAATCTTAATTATGTGAGAGGATTGTGAAAGTTTTTCCTGCCACTGTCAATTTTTCTCTGTTACTCAAACATCAACTGAAAAATTAAAAAAAAGTAGCCCTGTTTTTCTTTTGCCCTTTTCTAAGTTTTTTTCCATTGTTGTAATTATTTTTCTTTTTTCTTTTTGATACCGAGGTTCCATGTGTTCCAGATGACTAGTCCTCGGGGAAACAGGACCGGCCCCATATAAACCGCGAGAATTGCATAATGACTATCGCGCACAAGGAGTCGTCCCGGAAGTGATTGCTCTATGCCGGACTCCCCTCAATTCAGTCGGACTCCCACCGAGTTTCAGGCTCTCACATTGCCGCTTGAAGTTCTCAATATTAATTGTTCCACCATTGTGCCCCGGGAGCTCGAACCCTTGATCTCTCCAAAGAGAGGCCAAGAATTACCTCACTTTGGCAAATTGGGTTAATGTAGTAATTATTAATAGTATCATAGGCAGATTTTTTCAACTTTCCCAATAATTATACTAAGCTATAATAATATGCAATATGAGCGCATACTCTATTATTTTACACGTATAAAATTCTTAAAGAAGAAGCATAAAAGATCATATAATCTTTTTAGATATATCTTGTGATGCAAATGTATGATTGTGGGGGAAATAATAGTGGCACTGGGCACATGCATGTTTGACCCTAGTTTTTATTAGGGGTCTTTCCCGATCTTTGAGGGGAAATGACAGAAATTTTGGTTTGATTATAACTCCAATTATCGATCCAAAAGACAAAAAAATAATAATAAACACAATTTTAGAGAGGGGTCAAGATAACTCCGAATTTCCCTTTCAATTGATTGTTATATATTCACAGTCTTTTTCCATTAATGTCATTCACAAATTATGATTTCCAACCTAATTTGCCCCCACCACTCCTCCTACTTCCTACTTCCTTAGCTATTTTTATGATGTGGTGACTTGAGGGCATTTTTTTTAGTTATCATACAAATGTAATCTCCCCAAATTTTGAATCTTGTCCCATGACCCATCTATGACTTCCAAGACTTAAGAAGTATTGTTATGTGTGTGTAATTGTGTATATATACACTCGTGAAAAGCAACAGGAGAAAAAAAAATAAAAAAAGGTGCCCTTATCTTATTTTAGGGTAAATTTCAACAAATTATCCTTAAGGTCTTGATTAATTACACAAGAAATCTAATTGTGTAGGGTGGGTTATTAAAAGCCAACAGGTCTTAAGTTTGACTCTACGAATTTGCATCACTTGGTCGAGTCTGCCGCACAAACTTGTTTAATGTAGTCTACCTGGTTGGCGTAGTTTGCAGACTATTGTGTCAAACCCAAGATAGTTTATCTCGGATAGACGTGGTTTGCAAAACTATTGTAATAACTATTGTGTCAAACTCATGATTTACTTAGTGTGCATTTGAATGGTCATTGGTTCCTACACTATTGTGTTAAACCCGAGCATTATCCAATACGCGTGACTGGAGATTCACTCGTTATAAAATAAAATTTTATTATTTTTCAAAATGATAAATACCCTTGGTCCTTGATCTACTATATCTTTTGTGTTTGTTCTATAAATACGACCCGAGTAAGTGCAAATTGTAAAATAGAAATCAATAAATTAATATTTGTAATCTTAAAAGATAATTGAATTTTTTTGTAATCAAATTAAATTTCAAAACAATTTTTTATAAATGCCCTTTATTTAAATGATTGAATAAACACCAACCATTATTACATGCCCTTCAACGTCTCAATCAATGCTCGTATTGTAATGGAACACAACTCGTGAAATACGATCTTCGGGATATTGTCGTCAATTTGTAGTATTTCAATTAAGAAACGCGGCACATAATTAATTTATCTTACCCATAATTAAACTAAATTTAAAAAAAAAAATCGTTAGAAAAAAGAGTGATGATGAGACGATAACCGACGGCCTGAGAGGCTAAAAAAAACCGAGAGATCATGTAGGTGTTGGGGGAAAAATAAGACCCAGGGGGGTCCTCAAGGAACTCAAAAGAAGAAGAAGAAGGGAAATAGTGAAATTTGGAGTGTATATAGTGGGTTCCATCCCAGGCCTTATTACAAAGAGAAAAAAAAAAATTGAAATTGAAATTGAAAATGAAAAATGAAGGTGAGAAGAGGAGGCAGTAGAGGAGTTGTGTTTTGGAAGGTTGCTCTTAAATTGATGCACATGGGAACAAGGCTGTCTATTTTATTGCTCCTTTTTGCTGTGTTAGCGGGGGGATGTGCCTTGGTTGTCCCAAACCATGGGTGCCCCATGCTAGGGCACTTCCCTTAATCTTGTCTTAATACTACCAAAACATCTTGGGGCCATTTGCACCTCAATCCATGCCCCCCCACCCATCTTCTCCATTTATTTTTTCTTGATAATTTTTTTCTCCCGAATAGGGCTTTTGCCGTTCTTTGGTTGGGTGATTTATTTATGACACGCAAAGAATGTAACATGTTATAAGCGGATTGGATTAGGTTTGATCTTGGGGCGGGTTAAGTCAAAATCGGGTCGAGTTCGAATAAAGCACGAATAATAACGAGTTAGGTTAGGGTATACTTATTGTAATGACACGATTAGCTGTTTGACTCGATTGTGTTGCTACAAAGTTGTTTTTTACAATATTTTTGATTGATTTGAATATGTTGTTATATAATAATTGAATCTTAAAAGTTGTCAAAAAATGTATGTAAATGTAACTTTTGGATTAAAATCAATTCATATAACCCATATAATATGTTAGTTTGGGTTGACTCAAAAAACACAAATAATAAATAGGTCGAGGTTATGATTGAAAAATCGACATGAATGATTATATAGGTCGAGGTTGGGGTTTACAAATCGATACCTAATAATTATACGAGAATCGGGTTGGAATTTAAGGAAATCGACACGAATAACATTAATTTGATGTCCCAACACAAAATTCGAATCCGGACCCGACCCGATTTGACACACCTAGTTTTCTAGACTTTTGGTGTGCCTCCTTTCCAAGAAGATAGAAAGCAGTGTTAGAAAACTGGATATTCAGATGTTTTCCCTTTTTTGTGAAAAAATATAATAATATGTCTGTTGTCTCTGTTACATGTATTTAATAAAAAATTTAATGTTAAGTATGTAACCCCATTATGCATCTTTTATTCACACAAAATCTTGTGTTAGGTTCATCGCTTTGCTATTTGTCATTTATATACTTTTAACCTTGTTGTGCTATTACTTACCAAGAGTATTGTTTTTCTACTCATAGTTTGTCTACAGCTGCCAAAGACATCTACACCAAATTTTTCAAGTGACAGATTTGACAATAATCTGCTAAATTACCTCAAAAAGGTAGACAAACTAACTACGACCTATCCATAAATCCCAACATTTATTATTATAAATTTGAAATACCAGCCTTATAAGGATGTATTTTCAAATTCAAATTTTTACAATTTATTGATTTTAAATCCGAAAATTGAAAATATGTTTAATTTGTTATGCAATTTCTTTTATATGGTATATATTTAAAAATAAAAATATTTTTGGTTATAGTTTTTGGAGTGTACTTTTGACGTAGATTTGCATGATTGCACCTAAAAATGATTTGGTTATAGTTTTTGAAGTGTGTTTTAATATAGATTTGTGTGATCAGATATCTTTTCATTTTGAAAAATTTCTTTCTACAATAGAATAGTGATGATTTTTTTTTTTCAAATAAGAACAATGAAATTTGAGAATGTGATTGGAGATGAGATGAAAATATAATGATGAAAGTTGATGTGATATAAAAATATTAAAATAATAATTGGATATGATTGGTAGTTAGAAACTTAGTGGGTGAATTGTGGAATTTATGCAAAAATATGTAATAATGATTTTTTTTTGAAAAATGTGTAGATGCGATTCGTGAGAGAGAAAAGAAATAAGAGTGAGTGAATAGTATAATTTAAAAAAAAAAAAGGTAGACAATCACATTTCAGTTTAAAAAAAAATCTTGGCAGAACGAAAAGTGAAAAATTCTGATATCCAAGCACCAATGGCTTCATTTCCACTAAAAACTTTTCCAAACAAACATAAAATCCAATTTCCGAAATAGTTGGAAAATCGTGAAAAAACAACCATACACGGCCTTAACTCCCATATATTGATCCCCTGGTGGCCTCATGTGATGAACTCACAGCAAGATATCAGACATTCAAATATATACTAGAATCAAAATGTAATCTTGATTCCAGTATATATATAGAATGAAATTAATTAATTAAATTAATTAGTGACATAAGATAGCAAGAGGAACAGAAGAGGAGCCACTAAAATGAAGAGTGTAGGTGAATGATCCCTATCCTGAGCACCATTTTTGTACTCAAAAAATTCAGAAAATTAGAACACTAAATACATGCAACAATAAGTACATCCATCTAAAGAGTTTGTCTGGTAAGGGACCCTTTGGAAGTGAGTATGCCATGTGCTTTTTTATAAAGGAAGAAAGCACGGAATTGCTTGATTGTCCTCTTTGCCAGTCCAACCACTGTTGTTTTTGCTATACAACTGACCAATCCGTTACATTTGTCTATTTTCTATTGTATTTTGTTTTTCAATTTTTTTTTTTTTTTATTTTTGGCATTCCAGCTTGAAGAGTTAGCTAGCTACCTCCAGCACAGGATAATTCTTTTTTATTTATTTATTTATTTGTTAAGTCAACTCTTGGCATGTAAATATTAATAGATAAATACTCAACTAGTTCATGTTATTTTAAATTATTTTTAAACGAGTGAATTGATTTTGTACTTTTATTGCATTATTAGTTCATAGGTGATATCAATTTTACAATAAGGTTGTGTTTGGATCGGAAGATTTTGATTTGAGAGAAGGATTTGAGGAAACAATTTGAATGATTCCATATAAGATGAATTTGAAATTGACCATAATCTCTGTTGTAAAAATCGCTCGTCTAGCGCGATTAATCCCCGCCTGGCGCTAAGATACCCTTGTCCGTCTACGATTTTTTTTTTCCGATTAGGCTCGCCTAATCCCTCCCAGTCTCACCTAACCCCGCCTAGCGCTAGGCGTCTGTGCGCCTAGCGGCGCTTTATCATTTTTTACAACATTGATTATAATGACTCCAAAATAGCACAAAAATAGAATTTAAGGATTTGAAACGATCTTATCCAAACAAGTTCAATGGATACGTTATTATCGATTTCAAATCCATAGCTTTAAATTCGTCAATCCAAATGAAGCCAAATGATGTCTTACCCACATGCTTAAGTTAGGACATCTTAAGTATTAGATAATTTTATATCACGAGCCTTTTAGTTCAATTGGTATTATTCACCCTTATATGGATATTGATCGGATAACCAAGTGTTGAAATATGTCGATTGTGAGTTGTTTTACATTGATTTATTAGATGACGAGAGCCTTGTTATAAGCCAAGTGTACACTCCTTCTATCACCAATTGATTTTAGGATGGAACATCATTTGATGACTTTGACCTCTCTCCCATATTTTGACGCAAGACGTATGTGGGATTGTATCAAGTCCCCGAATTTAATAGGTTTGAACCCCGAGTCATTGTGAATCAATATTTAGTGTAATATGCGGTGAAATATTTTATGCAGAAACTAAGATTTTATTTTGTTTAGGTCCATGAATTAAAACAAAAAAAAGAAAATTATGCCAATATTTTAAATGTATATTTTAATAAATAATCTCTACATTCACAAGATGTACATAAAGTTGATGCAAATGAACAAAAAGTTGCAGTTATGTCCTGTTTTTATGATAAGGATTTGGCATTGAGTTTTCTTGTTACAGTTTCTGTATACCAATTTTCTTTCCCAATTATGTCATTGAACTAACTTTCTGTGGTATCCACGTCATGCCATCGTTCTTGACAGCATCATCATCATCTCTTCTTACTAAAAAAATGAACTCCGTCCCGAGGGTCCCACGGCACCGCTTCTCGAAGAAGAGGTGAATAGCGAATATCTTCAACGAACTACTGATCCCGAACTATTTTAAAATGAATCAAAGACACAAAAATCATCATTCAATTTGTTACCAAATAGATTCAAACCCCTTACAAAACGGACATTAAATTACTCGTCATTTGCACCGTTAAGCTATACTTAGGGACTACATCTCTTCTTACTATTACACACCAACAACTTGTTTTGATGAGGTCAGAAAAATGAATGGCCCTGTCCTTTTTTGGTTTTCCAAAAATCATTTTATTTCAAAAATTAAAAAAAAAAAAAGAAAAAAGATCAATCATCATTATCTTTTTTGCAGTGCAATCATCCACATATTGCCAAGCTGCAACTGAAAATCAGTTCCTTTTCCAACATTGAAGAATCTAACAAACATTTCCAAAAAAAATAAAATAAAATCTAATTTCCTAAAAAGTTGATCACTGTAGGCTGTGGCCTATATATTCTTATCGTAATCTTTTGCTAGATGCAACATCCAATCATGTAAATTTGGCCTTTTTTGTCCACATATCTCTATATATATGTGTAAGGCTGTTTTCAGGCCTTCTAATAAGGTAGTCGCTTCCAGCTCTTCCTTCCGTATGCTCTCTACAGTGATTATTCGTCGTTGGGGGGCAATTTAGACAATCTACATGTTATTGAGCCTGAATTGAAACAGAAATGGGATTGGATTGTCTCAGTGGGAATTTGTACAACTTGTTTTCATTTGAATACATGTAATTTTTATTTGGGAGTTGTCTCATCAAATGCACCTATCAAGGCTATCAGAATTTTTGTGGTAACCATTTTACCCTTCAGATGGCTACTTCTTGGGGTTTGGGGGAGGTGGGAGGTGGGGGCTTCTTACAGGCTAAGACCATCTCCAGTAGTCTGCCACCAATTTAATGCAGATTCTGTACTATTTTGGTACAGAATCTATACCACAACTCCAATAGTTTGCATTATTTTTTGCACGCAAAAAGAATATTCCATAAGATTTCAAATTGTATTCATTTAATATTAATTTTTATTACTTATAATTAATAAACATATCACATTTAATTTAGTATTTATTAATTTTTTTATTTCCAAAATTATTCAAATTCAAAATAATATGTAATATTGGATGAAATTAATACAAAATTAAAATAACAATTCATATTAATACAAAAAAATATCACATACAATTGAATTAATTTTAGAATTATTTTATATTAAATTAATTGAAATATAAAATTAATAACAATATTTTTTAATTAAGATAAATATATAAGAAATTAACAAAAAATAAAAAATAGCGTTGCACTGTAGCAAAATGTAAAATAGCGCATACGGTTGGCGCACTGTTGGTGTAACGACCCGCCTTTCAGATCGATGATTGTCCCCACAAACCAACACAAGTGCGCTTTATCCTCACTCACATCGTCACACGCAACTAGGAGCAGCTTCCCAGGGGGGTCACCCATCAAGGTATTACTCCTGACCAAGCACACTTAACTTCGAAGTTTTTAATTATATGATGAGCACCAGAAAAGAAGATGCATCTTGTTGGTACGAGTAATATCTATCAAATCTTTTAAGCTCTCCTCAACTTGTATAATTTCATACCTACACAGTCTCAGAATCTCCTCTTATTCGGGTGCGAGACCAATTCATTCATGTTCCCCTCCGCCTAGACTTGCTAGGAGCCGCTCATTGTTTGTGCCTTCTCTTTACACTGCCGATCACTCCCTACCCTCTTCGGCCCCGGCCGTCGCGTGCCCACCAGCTTCCGCTTGGTTCATCCCCGAACCACACCGTACTAGGAGAGGTCCCGCTCTGATACCATCTGTAACGGCCCGCTTTCCAGATCAACGACTGTCCCCACAAACCAACATGTACCACTCTAATACCATTTGTAATTGCATGCCTTCCAGATCGACGATTGTCCCACAAACCAACATAAGTTTTTCTAGTGCGCTTTGTCCTCACTCACGTGCACTTGAGAGCAGCTTCCCAAGGGGTCACCCATCATGTAATTACTTCGGACCAAGCATACTTAACTTCAAAGTTTTATATGATGAGCACCAGAAAAGAATATGCATCTTGTTATTATGAGTACTACCTATCAAATTTTTTTAGCTCTCCTTAATTGTATAGTCCATACCTACACAGTCTCAGAATTTTCTCTTATTCGGGTGTGGGATCGGTTTATTCATGTTATCCTCCACCTAGAAGCCTGTCAGGAGCCTCTCATTATCCGTGCATCCTCTTTACACTGGCGATCACTCCCCGCCCACTTCGGCCATAGGCGTCACAATTGGAGCCTGGAATTTGACGCCCAATGCCATTATACTCCACTACTAGAGTTGCTCTAAAAATTCTATTAGATATGATAGCTTTTTAAATAAATTAGTAAAAAAAATCAAATATATCATAAAAAATGAGTTCATGAACAGAAAGAATCCACATTACGGTTACTCAGTGGGATTAGTGATTAAAGATTTAATATTAATGGTTTAAACGAACAAGCCTTGATAGAAGATGTTGCCCTATTAATCAATATATTAATGCAAAAACTCTGGATGTTCGAATTCGAGTAGTGTAGTATGTTATTATTGTAACATTGAAGCATACGACACACTCACACAGCGGAAACAGAAAATAACACCAGGATTTTTAACGTGCTTAGATTCATCAATCTTAATGCACGAGGTCACGCCTGAGAGAAAAACAATCCAATATTAGAAAACAAACATTATTACAAATACAATCGGTTTACGTAAAGCATAAAGACTCCTCTTTATCTTATACACCAACACTCGTATAAAACTAATATTCTGCTCGATTCTTCCAAAAACTTCAACTTTATTGGAATCCCTCCAACTTCAAATCCCTTTGAGTCGATCCACGACGTAGATCTTCACCGTCTTCTTCCGAAGACTAGAAATAAGACACAAGTATTTCTTGAAGAAGAACAATAAGCT
Source organism: Rehmannia glutinosa (assembly GCA_016081115.2). Classification (NCBI taxonomy): domain Eukaryota; kingdom Viridiplantae; phylum Streptophyta; class Magnoliopsida; order Lamiales; family Orobanchaceae; genus Rehmannia; species Rehmannia glutinosa. The sequence continues at coordinate 49,076 of JABTTQ020002265.1, read as the reverse complement.
CAAATAGTATTTTTCTGTATAATTTTCTTCAAACGCTGAGTTCCTTAGAGAACGAAAACCAATCCTCACAAGGCAGGACTGATCCTTTCTTGGCTGAAATCAAGTGACATGCAGATTTCCAGCAAAGCTATAAAAGGTAAACAACAAGAGATAAAAATTTTCCTTATGGGTAAGAACAAATAAATAAGGAAGGAGTTTAAATGGCAATTAAATAGGCTGAATATTTCTAGATAGGGAATCCCAGATAATCAGCAAGCTACTCGAAATAGACCAATTGCCATAAAACAGAAACAAAGAATCTGGCAAGATATCAGCCCAAATTCTGCGCAGAAGGTATTGCACTGCAGTGTTACAACACTAGAACTTGTATCGTGCTCAAAGACCAAATTTGCCAATTAAGTAACACTAACAAGACTCTTGTAGTGGAACTTGGTGGTCGTTTGTTCCTTGTAGATTTTCAAATGGCGTTTCGTCTCATTTCATTATCTCGATCGTCAGTAAATTCAAGCAAAGATTTTGGAGATTCAACTGACTTCAGAATATAACCAATATCAAATAAATTAAATGAATTTGTGATTCTACATCCGAAAACACCAAGCATGTGAAGCTTATTGTCAAATAATCATAGAAAATAACACGATGCTTTATGAAATTATAAATAGATATAATTTGAGTGAGAGGTTCGACGATCCCACACACAATTCCGCACATGGATGAGCATTTGAACCCCTTATATAAGATTCATGCTCGTTGAGCAGAAGCATCCAAATGGTTGTTCTCAAGACTCTCCATTTTGGCATTATATATGACATAGTAACTTGATATTTTTTTTTTGCTAATGCTTAGATTATTTTTATGAATGTGTCAGTCGTCAGGATCATCACTCTGCTTTCTTTTTTTTTTTTTTTCCTTTTCTTCCTTGTTTTCCTGATGTTTAGTTGTTGCTTGCTCACATTTCCACTAGAGGAATTTACGGAAAAACTATTTTTGTGCATGAAGTTAATGTGACATACAATGATACAACCACGGGTGCGAATTATTTTTGACACGATATCAAAATACGACACATACCTAATATATTGTAAGCTGGTTAAGGTCATAATTGAGTCAAACTCATATAACACGAATAGTAAATAGGTCGAGTTATGACTAACTTGGAATGACACGATTAGCCCTTTTAACCCGATTGTGTTGTTACTATTTTGCTTTTAGCAATATTATTTTTGATTGAATGAATATGTTATTAGTATAAAGATTGAATTTTCAAAAATAATAAATTATATAGTAAATAAAATAATATTTAGATTAAAATTAACTCATACAACTCATATAACACATAGAAATAGATGATGTTCAGATTTTTAACATTTACATTTCATTTTGTGTCGACCTAAATAACACGAAAACAAAAGGTCCGTTAGGTTTGAGAAATTTAACACAAATAATATGAATTTTATGATGCGTGAACCGGAACATGACACGAATTATCACCCTTCATTATAGTTGATTATGCCTAAATCCGAGGTAATTCACAATTCTTCTGTTTTTGGAGATGTAACATCAAATGCCTCTCTCATGATATGTTAAGTATTCCCCAGCTTACTGCGATGGGATCTTCTATTCCAATATGGTGTTTCATCTCCTATTCCACCGCACGGATGATTGACACGTGTACAACAGTTACTACATTTTAACCCCATAAATTAGTCTTGATTTATGCTCCAAAATTAATATGGTAATTTTTGTACACGTGTTAATCATTCGTGTAGTGGAATAGGAGATGAAACATCATCCTGAAATAGAAGATCCCATCTGTTACTTACTCATTATGTGATTTCCATAATTGGCAATTACTACGGATAATAAAGTATCATTAGTTTTGAAAAGACTAAATTGCCCTTGATTAGATTCTGTAAAGGATCATCAAATCACTAAATTTACTCAATTCCTCTTTTTTTCTCTCTCTCTCTCTCTCTCTCTCTATATATATATATATATATATATATATATATATATATATAAGTTGGTTCTGGTGAGACCATTTCCTATGGTGAGACCGTAGGGGTTGATCTGAATCGTTATAATAAATTAATAGATGGCTGAGATTTAACAATAAATCCAATACTATTATTCCATTATTAATCCATCAAAAGGGTAAAATTGACCATTTAGTAACTGCCGGAATATATGCTAGAAAATAGTATATCATATCTTCTAATCATATCATTAACGATAATTGCTCCCTACAAAAACGGGTTGTTGATTAACTTTCCATACATCCATGTTCAACCTCATTGGCCAAGAAAAATCTCACAAATTTTGACATTCCATATTATATAATACAGACTGTATTTAATATTTTCCTATGATATTAATTGCATATTTTAAATTATAATATTGCATACATTATGTAAATATGATGCATGATTAATTTTAATTTTTTTTTTTTGCAATTTACATGTATATTAGATAAAAATATAATGCATATTTAACATACGTATGTTGCATACTTAAAGTATAGTACAAATCAATTAGTGTTAGAAATTATGTGTTCTAACAATTTTTTTTTTAAATTTACATGCATAATTAGATAAATTAATATGCATATTTAACATACATATGTTGCATATTTAAAGTATATTATAAATCAGTTAGTGTTAAAAAATAAATTGTTCTAACATTTTTTTTTTTTGCAATTTACATGCATATTAGATAAATATGATGCATATTTCACATACGTATGTTGCATATTTCACATACGTATGTTGCATATTTAAAAATTTAATTTTTTTTTTAATTTTTTTTTGCAAATTACATGCATATTAGATAAAAATATAATGCATATTTCACATACGTATGTTGCATACTTAAAGTATAGTACAAATCAATTAGTGTTAGAAATGAATTATTCTAAAAAAATTTATGATGCATAAATTACTTTTATTTCATGTATCACAATTGTTGATATTAATGATGATATTAATTTTAAGCCTAACAATCGGTTCCCAAAAAAAACATGGTTGGTTGCATAACTAGCTTTGTACTGCTGCATATGTAATGTTGTTGTGATGTATAGATAATCTTTTTATGATGCCAATATATATTACTTGCATATTTAGTGTTAATATAATGCATGTTTTACTCATCATGTTACAACAGTATATCGAAAATTACTTGAATATTTGATGATATTCAGAAATTGAAGAGACATAATAGGAGTTTTGGAAAAAAATCACATCCAAAAATCTCGGATAAAATGCAATCCACCGTTTGAGATATGATATGATTTACAATTCTTTTCTTATTTATATGGCCAGTCATTAGTACAGTTACAATTTTACCCTTGTAACTGATTAGTATCCCTTCAATTACCTTAAATAATGGATTAATCACATCCATTCAAAATTAAAAATAAACGGACCAGATCAGTCCCTACGGCTACGGTCTCACCCAGACATATTGGTCTCATTTGAACCAATACCATATATATACATATATATATTTCATATTCCATAAGGTGCTCTATCTCATTTTTCAATATACTAAATAAGTGTTACGTATATAACTGTGACATTATTTACATACGTGATATTCACCTAATGTTATAAAATATCATATGAAACATCGTACAAAGAGAAGATCTCGCGTAAAGTTTCCTAACATTAATCATTGTGGTGTCCTTATAATGATGTGAATGATGGATGTGGATAAATTAAGTTGGGCACAAAAAGAATATGCATTGCCAATTCTACATAACAAAAAAACTTAGTCAATCTCACTCTCAATAGAACTTGTACACTTAATAGTAACATTCTTTTATATACAATACAACATTTTTTTATATGTATAATATTAACCTAATGTCATAAAACATCATATGAAACATTGTACAAATAGAAGATATCAACATATAGTTTCTTAACATGAATCATTGTGGTGTTTTTATAATGATGTGAATGACGGATATTGATAAATTAAAATGGCCACAAAAATAATATGCTTTGCCAATTCTACGTAACAAAAATACTTAGTCAATCTCACTCTCAATAGAACTTGTACACTTAATAGTAACATTGTTTTATATATATTACAATATTTTTATGTGCGTGGTATTAATCTAATGTCGTAAAACATCATACAAAACAACGTACAAATAGAAGATCTCGCGTAAATTTCCTAACAATAATCATTATGATGTCCTTATAATTGTGTGAATGATGGATATGGGTCAATTTTAAATTGGGCAAAAAAAAATATGTTTTGCCAATTTTACATAACAAAAAAACTTAGTCAATCTCACACTCAATAGAACTTACTCCAAAAATATATACCATGATGAAACCATTGACTCATTTTCTTTCACACAAAAACAAACTAATCACAAACATAAATCATCTTCCATAATTTACTATACCCCACTCTTCCTATCTTGTCCTAATCTAGCTATGGCTGCAAGAACACTGATCAATTTCTAATTCCAGGGTTTCGCTTTTTATTTTTATTAATTGTCTTTTCAGCCCAAAAAAAGAGGGAGAGATGATAAAAACTTAGACAAGGGCTTGTTTGTTTGTTTGTCAACGACAGAGATATTTTTTTCAGAATTATGCTATTAATATGACTACTGGCCATGTGCTATTAATTTTGGCTAGTCTTAACAGGGCATTATTGAGTGAAATGACTTGCAGGGGTTGGATTCAAAGGCAAAAGTTGTTAGAATTGCATATCAGTTTTTTGTTTTGTTCTTCTTCAGATGACTCATAGAAGAACATTGAGCAGTACCTATAGGCTATAGCTAGTCTCTAGCTAGCTTAACAAAAAGTGGTGGCTATGCAATTTTTTTATATTTAAAAAAGGGATAATTGGAAAAAAAACACAAAGATTTATGAAAAGATTTATGAAAATTTAAAAAAAAAAACTAAGGTTTAATTACATCTTACAGTTTTCCCCTTTAAAAGTAAAAAAATATATCAAAAACCCCCGATATTAATAAAAACACTACATTACACCCTTAAATTTAACGCATCATCAAATCTGATGGGTTTTTCACTCTGTTGTAAAAATCATCGCCTAGCCCCGATTAATCCCCGCCTAGGCACTAGGCCTCCCTTGTCCGTCTACGATTTTTTTCCGATTAGGCCCCACCTAACCCCGCCCAGGTCCCGCCTAGCCCCGATTAGTTCCCCTAGGTGCTAGGCCCCAACCTGCCGCCTAGCTAGCGCCTAGCGCATTTTACAACATTGGTTTTTCGTAATGTTGAAACATGTCTGAGTTTTTTGTAATCAACCCAAATCTGAGGGGTGTTTTTGTAATTATCCCTTTAAAATATTTTTTTTGACAGAATCCTTTTAAAATATTAAAAAATAAAAGAACAAGATTTTGTGGTTTTCTAACCACCATTCAATGATTTTTTTTTTTTTGAGGAAAACCATTCAATGATTAATGGTATTTATTTTGAGTATGTATTAGTTTATTGTATTGAGTTTGCTCATTAATTAATCCATAAACTTCTTGTTTAATTGACCTGACACTTTGAAACTTTATTGGATATGTAACATCATATTTTCTTTTGATTGTTGGAAAGTTTATTAATCAGACAATGTGGAAGTGAATAATTTTGTTCTTTTTCTCTTTTTAAGGTTGATAAATGATGGTGATTGATAAGCCTTTTTTTTTTTTTTTTTTTATAATCCATATATCCATGTTTGTACTGACTAATTCTGGATCTGCTTAAATCTTAAAGCCCTCGACCCAAAGAAGATGTAAAATTGTAAATCGTGCCCAACCGGCATGCTTCTAAAGGAGAATTGATTGATAAGCATCTTTACCTCTGTTTTTTCTCACGCTATATTTTGCACTTATTTTTTATTAAAATAATATTGTTTTATCTCATTTTTTTTTTGATCGGTAAATGTGAAATATATTGATCAAAAGAACACATACACTGGGCGAGCCCAGGTTATACAACGTGAGTTTGGAACCATAGCAATGGCTCCTACATCAAGTTCATATTACATATCAAAGGGGAACGCAAGATAAATAAACCTAGCGCCCGTCTAAAGCATGCCTCTCGAATCGACTCAAACATGGGGGTATAAAGCAAAAATAGTTTTATACACCTGTGTTCTGATCTTGATGATGATCGAATCTATTCTTGGTGTCTCACCTCGAATATCAACCCGTTCCTTGCATTCCAGATTTGGTAGACGGTGGAAGCTAGTCTTTGTTTCTTACTTTTCGGTTGCCAACTTTGTCCCGTTTGCTTCTTTCTTAAGCCATTTGAGTGCGCTCCTGAGTGTACCCATTTGTCTATGAAGGCCGATCCATTGCCGAGTTGCGTCCCAGACCTGTTTACAAAATGTGCATTCAAAATAAAGATGGTAAATTGACTCTTGCTGTTCCCCACAGAACACGCATGTATCATTTTCAATATCCATAAAACCAAGACGGTTCTTGGTTTTAAGACGACCAAGTATGCAAAGCCACATGATGAAAGAGTGTTTAGGGGGGATGGAAGGACCCCATATAACACTTTTCCAACAAACATTATTGCCATGGGGGCGAAATGTTTCATAAGCGTCCCGGGTGCACTTAGACAACAATCCTGTACTCCAATATTCAATCTTCTGCTCAGCGGATTGTTGAGAGCCACATGTATCAATGAGTCGGTCTCGTATACGTAGGATGTTTTTAATAAGAGGAGAATCCGACGTATGCACATTCCAGTCCCATATCGATCTGTTCCTTAAATAATAGTGGTGTATCCAACGATACCAAAGAGTTTGCTTGTTGGCATGAATGTTCCTCAAGATTTTGGCCAAAAGAGCGTGGTTCCATGATTTGATATCACGGAGACCCAAGCCACCCTCATGCTTTGGTAAGCAACATGTTTTCCAGGCCACACAAGCTTTCTTGCTGCCCCAAAGAAAATTACGACACAATTTGATAACATTTTTCCTAACCTGATCAGGAAGGGGAAAAATGGAGATCCAAAAGCTTGCAACTCCTTGAAGGACCGAGCGAATCACCTCCGTTCCCGCATATGATAGAGTTGGGCCACCCAACCATTTATGTACGAACGAATTTTGTCCATGAGTGGCTCAAAGTAAACAACTTTCAATCTTTCTCGCAAGTGTGGGGCGCTAAGATATCGGGATGGCATTGTTCCCTACAAGTTGGGAAAATTCCAAGATTTCTCCAGTCTCTCGTTCACCGATACCTGCCATATAGATGTTCGATTTGAGTACATTCATCTCAGAGCCCCGACTTTAGCCCAAAATCTTTCAAACAGTCCATAAGGATTTGGATTGAGATACTGTCCCCTCGAGAAAGAAGCATCAGATCATCTGCGAAGGCAAGATGGGTGATGTTCAATGGACCACATTTTGGATGATAGTTGAAGTGCGTATTTGTGGTTTTCTTGTTGATCAAACGCGACAAATATTCCGACAAATGACGAAGAGGTAGGGGAAAGGGGGTCCCTTGCCTCAATCCTCTTTGTCCTTTGAAAAGCCCATAAGTGTCGCCATTAATGGATAAGGAATATGAAGTGGTAGAAACACATTCCATTATCCACGAAACAAAGAGATGGGGAAGCCCACCCCATAAGAACATCTCTCAAAAAGTCCCATGAGATTGAATCAAATGCCTTTACGCAGTCAATCTTAATAGTGCATCTAGCGCCCCCGCTACGATTATATTGTCGAGTAACTCCTGCATAAGGTGGATGTGTTCCACCATGTTGCGCCCTTTAACAAAAGCAGCTTGAGCTCCATCAATAATGGGGTCAAGGACGTCTGCCATTCTTGTTGCAAGTATCTTGGAAATGAGCTTGTAAATTACTTTGCAGCAAGCGATCGGTCTGAAGTCGCCAACCTTAGAGGAGTGGTCGGACTTCGGAATGAGGGCAAGAATAGTGTGGTTCCATTGCTTAAGCAAACACCCGGATGAAAAGAATTCCTTGACAGCGTCACATACCTGTTCACCAACGATAGTCCAGCTCTTCTTAAAGAAAGCAGATGAATATCCATCAGATCCCGGAGAGCGATCGTCCCCAATGTCCCGAAGGGCATCCAAAATCTCTGAGTTTGTGATAGGCTTGATGAGATCAGTACCTTGTGTTTCATCAAGCAATGGCCCGTTCCCAATAATCTCTGGATCTGGTGGTTGAGTATTCTGCTTTGTGCCAAGGAGTTGTTTATAGAATTCGATGAACTCCAAGGCAACTTGGTCCTGAGAGACCGTTGGATTACCATCTTCTCGAACAATAGATGCAATAAAATTTTTCTTGGCATTCCTCTTGACTATAGAGTGAAAAAATCTGGTGCATTTATCACTCTGAATCAAGTAATTGCATTTTGCCTTTTGTTGGTAGAAGAGTTTCTCTGCTTTGCTGAGAAAGAGAGAACTTTTTCTCAACTCCAACAATTGAGATCGAATCTCCAAATCGTGCGGAAAATCGTGAAATAATTTTTGCGTTTCCTTCAGCTTTTCCTTGGCATGTTTGGCACGAGAGGAAATGTGGGAGAAGTGCTTTTCATTTAGTGCCTTAAGATTGTCCTTCAGTCCCTTGAGTTGTTGGCAAAGAATAAACTGAGCTGTTCCACGGTAGTGGGATTGCCAGCCATCCTGTACCACTTGGTGAAAATCATGATGCTCAGCAAGCATATTAAAGAATCTCCAAGGTGTTTTGCCCGACGAATGCGTGTCAAATAAAGACACAACACAAGGAGAGTGGTCTGATGAACCCGATGGTAGAAATTCGACCCTTGAGTTGAAACCAGCAAGTATCCAATTATGGTCAACCATAGCACGATCAAGCTTGGACCAAACAGTCATGTTTGTCCAAGTATAGAATAGCCCGGTAAACTGAAGATCCGAGATGCCCAACTCGAAACAACATTCCTCAAAGTCCTTTATTTCATATGGGGAGACCACACTACCGTTCCTCCTTTCATCTGACTTGAGGACGGAGTTGAAGTCGCCCAACAAAAGCCAAGGGTCAGAATATATGGTTCTTGTGTGCACAAGGTTGGCCCATAGCGGACATCTATCTGCTTTCGAATGAAAACCATACACAAAACTAGCAAGGAATCGGTTGCCACTTATCTTGCAAGTAATGAAAGCATGAATTACTTGAGGGGAGCTCAATAATATCAAGAGAAACACGGCCGGGATTCCAAAAGATTGCTATACAACCCCTATTAGCAACATTCAAATTATTACAATGCAACCAACCTTTCAAACGAGAGTCCACAAATTTAGAAAGGGTTTGGTGCTTAGCTTTTGTTTCCAAAACGCCCGAAGACATCTAATGCATGATCGCGAATGAGGCGGAAAACCTCATCTTGAGTAAGGGCGAGTTAAAACCCTTACATTCCATGAGGCAATCCTCATTTAAAACCGAGGTCGATCCCTTATTCTTAAGGGCGCCCGCGTAGATTTGCCTGCGTGAAGGACTCGGTCCTTCGATTTCAAAAGAAGGGGAACGAAGTCCCCATGTTTTCGCACTACGATTCCTCCGTCCAACAGGTATAAATGGGGGATCTAAATCAGGACTGTCCGAATCAGAGTATTGAGTATCAAGTGGGGCCTTACCTGAATTGTGAGATTTTACACAAGACGTGGATTCAGTATCCTCCGAGCCGAGTGAGATACTTCCCCAAGGCGTGACGTCCTTTTGGATGGTGGCAATCGAGCCTTATCTCCCATGTCTTTGTCAAGACTTGGGGTGCTTGAATCAAGGGAACTTGTTTTCCGAATCCTTGTCTGCGCTTTGTAGGCCGCCGGACGCCTCGTTGGTATTCAATTTGTCTGCAACGGTGGGGGTCACAGATTTACCTGATACAGAAGTACTAGGAACTGGGACATGCTCCTTGTTCTTGACCTCCAAGACTGCGGGCTCCTTATTCTTGGACTCTTTTGTTGCTGGTTGTTTATTCTTTGAGTCCTTTGATTGGAAGCGATTAGCGATGAATGTCCAATGCGATTGCATTTGGAACAAAATTTTGGCTCATTTTCATAAATGACCTCCTGGTCATAGGAGTAGCCTTTTGCAATTATGTTAACTGATCTGACAAGCTCTTTCGAAACATCCACCTCCACGAATACTCGGGCATATTCCATCTTCCCCTTTGTGCGGGTAAGACGATCGGTGGTAATTGGGGTGCCCACCAAGGATGCAATTTTCTCAAGTGCCTTCTCATTCCAGAAATCCCAAGGCAAATGGGGAAAATTAATCCAAACAGAAATGCATTTGATATCATCATCCCCAAAGTTAAAGAACTTTGGAAGTGGCTTCGATGAGCGGGGCGACCATAAACCGAGTAAGGACCTCCTCGAATCACCATGTCCCTGGTCCATGCTCGGTTTTGAACTTAAACACCATCCATCCGTTTATGTCGGAACATAATCAAAGGGGACTTTCCAAGTTTTGCATAGCGCCATCGGTGCTTGTTTCCCAGTGCCTGGTTGGAAAATATCCAACCAAGCAATAGCCAATTTTAGTTAACATCGCCGATATCTTCATCGTCGAGCACGGCGAATTTCCCATTGGCTTCACGTACTTGAGCTTGTATCCAAGGATCGGTGTTCGATTGTCGGCAAAAAAAGTCCCACCCAGGGAGCTTTTGCTTGTGCGCAGCTTTCTTGGATTTTTCATCAAACACCTTCGGGCATCTTCAGTGCGGTGATTTTCCAGGTGGATGGGGTAAGAGGGCCTCATCGTAAATCGGACCCCAAGGTTGGATCGTCCTCCTGCAAGTGTCCTGGGAACCACTTGCGCAAGATCAACGATCCGGACTTGATTTCGAAAATTCATCGGCCAGCAGAATGAACAATGGATGCGGATGCCTTACCGCTTTTGATCTGGTTTCGGATCCGGAATCTTTGACAGATCCAGGTTGTTCTTTGAAAGTAACTCGATTCCCTTGCCCATGTTTAGGTGAGCTTGAGGATCGAGAAAACTTCCATAAACGGGTGAGATTTGAGAAAATCAAAGAAGGAAGACGAATGAACAAAACTGGTCCTGCTCAAAGCTTGTAGATTTTGATTTGTGTGGTGAAATCGAAAAACGTTCGGTAGAATTGATCGATTTCGGTCTTGTGAATGCGAAATGAGAACAAAAAAGATTTTGCAGAAATTTGAAGAAAAACACAAGGAATCGAGTGGGGAAGGCCAGCGCCGCAGAGGTTTCCACGGGAGAAAATTCTCTCTCTAACCCGACTTGACCGAGTTATCTCATATTTAACTATATGGATGATTGCTAAGTATTTTTGTAATTGATGTGGGAAATCCCTAAATCCCCACTCGACCATTTAAAAAAGGGCATGTCATTTAGGATTATGGAGAAACGAAAACAGGGGAATCACACACACATATTGGTGTGTACTGTGTATATCCTCAAGGGTACCTTTGTTTTTATAAAGTTTTTTCTAGTTAAGTTTAATTAGTTATAATAGCTATGTCCATTGATGACTAGTTTGTAAAATTAACGACAAAAATTAGGTTAAACCGCCTAATCGGTCTTTTGCGTTAGGCGGTTTAACCCGACCTGGTTTTATTGTAATTTCATGCATCAACATTTTTTGCAATATTCTAGAGCGGTGTCGATGATCTCTGGACCAAAGGACATTTTTGTGATATTAGGGACTGTTAAAAGTATTAGGTTTTTCCCTTAAAAATAATTAGTAGTATCTAAAAAGTATTAATAATCCCCTTGAAAATATTTTTAGTAGCCTTCATGAAAAGTATTGATTTTTCTTCAAAAGTATTAGTAATCCACCTAAAATATATTAATTGTCCCTTGAAAATATTAGACATTTGTGTACTATTAGGCAACCCTCAAAAGTATTAATTTTTTTCGGTGAAAAGTATTAGCAATCACTCGGAAAAGTATTAGTAATCCCCTGTATTAATGAACTTATTGAAAAGTATTAGGTTTTTCGATTAAAATTATTTTAATATTTTTCCGAAAAGTATTAGTAGTGCTACCAAAAAGTATTAGTAACCCTCTTAAGAAGTATTAGCAAATGACCAACCGATGTTGTTGTTGTTGTGTTAAGCGATTGTCAGCGGGTCAACGAACAGTTGACCGCAGACGAGTATTTGGATTCGTCTAACGGATCTAACAAGAGACTTACCCAAAATTAACCAATTTTAAAATCTCATCAATAAGGTTCTAAACTGAGTAGTTGATGTGTTAGATTTTCATTTGGCAATGAATGTATATTGTATTTGTAAATTCTAAGACTTAAATTTTTTTTTTTTTTTTGAGTACAAAATTCTAAGACTTAATTAAATACTAATGATGGTCATAAAGTCGATGTTTCCTAAACTAATTAGCTTCATTTGGTCTTATATGATTATATATTATATATAATACATGTAACACGATTAAAAACAATTATACATCACATAGCAATCAACAAAAAATCATTAATTAATTCTTCATTAATACTTTAAAGAATTACTTGAAAAAATTACGTAGATATTCATATATAATAATTAACAACGAATTATCAATAATCACTACCGTTTAATGAATTTTCAAAGTCTTGAGGCTAAACTTTCGTGCATATAAAATATGTGCAAGTGGATTGGAACATATATAATTTCTCAACAAATCCAAATAATAATCATTTTTTATGTCTTTTTCCTTCTTTACATGGGTAGGGATATTTCTCTCTCTGCAGACATACGGCTTTAAAAAAATGTATGCAGCTTATAACCAATTAAAATCTTGAAAGCAATTATTGAGCACCTAGTGAAACATTAGGTTTTTACTTTATTTTTCTTAAATCAAATTTAACATGCGATCAATTTTGTGCTCCAAAGAATAGATATTTGTGTTGTCGAGCAATTGACCCGTGTTGGCGTGCGTTTTGGTCAACAAGTAGAAATACGTAAAAGGTTTAACACGTGGAAATAAAAACGTCGTAACGTCTCTTTATTTCCGGCTAATTATGCCTTTCTTTGTATTTTGCCGAGCCGGAATATTGGGGTCGGTCTTTTTAACATTTGTTTCTATCTGCCTCCCTTTCTTTTTCCCTTTTCAGACTTTTTTATACCCCTTTTGAGTAAGTGGGTTTACAATAGTCATCTTTGCACTAACTATTCATTAATTAATAAAATAGCTAAAAGGGCGACACATGTCCCTCTATAGTTGTGCATGTCAATCAAATTTGCCACTTGTCGACTTCTCTTCATAATTCTCGACATGTGGCGCGGCTTAAATTTTCCGATACCGATAAAGTACTAAGCATGGGCGTGTGATTATTTTTACGAGGTTGTCGCGCGTGTGTTTCATATTGAAATCCGGGCTCGGGGCTCGGGGCTCGGGCCGTGTTGTGGTCGGGCTCGGTAGCGATTGGGCTCGAGTTTGGCCGAGCCTAATTCGTGATGTGTCGTCGTGCGTTATTGTTGACGCCACTCGCAGGTCGCCTACTCGGAAGTGTGTTATACTCGATGACGTGGATTAATTTCTTCCTCGGCTCGGGTGTCATCAAAGGCCCCCAGTTTGACTTCGAGAAAATTCTTTGACGTCGAGTTAAACTTTAATGCTAATGATGAACAATTAATGGGAAAACGGATTTTTCAAAGGTTTTGTTCTTTCCTGGTACTGTTACGTAGCAATTAATGCTTGAAACGGGCGCATTAATGGGTTGCCATAATGACGGATACACGTGGCATCTCGTGGTTGGACCAATCTTGGACGCAGAACCGGAAAATTACGTCGATTAAATCGTGGCGTGGGGACACGACGTTTTCGTCATGTTTGGCGGTTTTTGAGCTTTTAAAAGGAGCGTCCTTTCGAATAAACGTCCGTTATCGAGGAAACTTATCTATAAATACCTTTGTTTTCCTTCATTATTCACTTTCGCATCCTTTAACCTCGAGCTAAAGTAATTAAAACCGAGCGAGAAATTTGGTCGGCTTCCCAAGTTCGAGACTTGAACTTAGGTATTTTTTCAAATACTCTTCCTTTACCTATAAATGTCTTCTTTTGAAGATAGTAGAGTCGTAGTTATAGTGTAGAAGTTGAAATTGAAGATCCTCCATCTCAACCCTCTGTTTATTTTTCACCAAAGACGGCGATCTCCGTCCCACATCCGAGTATTATCCATATATCTTCTCCGATTCTTCACGAGGTGGGGCGTCCTTGGAGCGGGACGCACACTATCTTTTTGACCCGACGCCAGGTGACCGTTTATAGAGAAGGAACGGTGTATCAACCCGGGATCGGTACAAGAGAATTCCGGTGAAGAATCGCCAAGTGTTGATTCTAAACTCGTGCCCGTAGAAGAAGAAGATATGGTTCCATCGAGCGAGCGTGACAACGTAGAGCGAGTAGATGAGCTGTCCGGGGATTCGAGGCGGAAAAGGCCACTAGGGCCCATAGGCCACCGTAATGGCGACGGCGACAAGGAGGAGGACCTCGCTCTTCGTGTCGAGCCTCGTTGGGCGCCGAGTGACATAAACGATATCCCGAGCATGTTGATGATTCGGGAGGTGGATGAGCTCCGGCGGATGTACCGTATTCGAGCGGTATCTACTTTTAGGTGCCACCTGGACGCGGAAGTTCCCGATTACCCACTGTAGGGTTGCACGGCTGTATTTGCTCCCCAGCCTTTTATACGGTTTAAGATTTCCACCGCCGCCTTCCTCACGCGGTGGTTTTGCAAGTGGGGTATGCATCCGACCTGTGCACCCTATTTCTTGGGGAGGATCATCGGCCTCCCGGTGATGTTTCACCTGGAAAAATATCCTCGCCCCAAATTTAAGGAGATGAATGAGCTCTTTGTATGGCGGCGACTCCATCGTCTCGGGTCGCCATCCTGGATGGTATTACGTCTGAACCCGACCGGGGTATCCGGACGGTTTGGTGGAGGGTCTACCTTCTTCTCTCAAGGAGTGGAAGGATAAATGGTTCTGGGTGAGCGGCGAGTGGCAAGCTCGTGTGGGGATGGAGAAAGTGAGACCGTTCTTCATCCCCCATCAAATTTTGTTTTTGGTTACAGTAAGTCTTATCTTTTCCCTTTCCCTGCTTTTGCTGTTTATTGTTTCCTTTTCATAATTGTCCTTTCTTTCCACCTTTACAGAAACCGGGCATCAAAGGGGCCTCTGTCGCCGACTTTTATTCGAAGGCTGGAGAACATCCAGGCCCGGGGAATCATGGACGGCGGATTGAGAGGTTGGCCACCGAGGCCAACTTGGCCGCACTGTTTGAGGCTCGCTCTCCGCTGCCGCCGACCGAGGGGCGGCTCGGGATGAGGCGGCCGAGCGGGAGGTGGAGGTCGAGAGAGTGCCTCAACAGAATCCTCTCGTTAATGAAGAAATACGGCCCCATTCTCCAGGGGATCAGCCGGCGAGAACTGAGCAAGCCGCCGCCTCCTGCGACGACTAGTCTGTGGCGAGATCATCCGCGCCCGTAGGCGACACGCACTTTCCCGAGAGCCGCCAGTGCGGCCGCTCGAGGTAAAACACTTGTATTTCTTCCATTTCCTTTTGAGTTGTCTTTTTGTTTTCCTTTGATCTTTCTTCTAATTGATGGTTGCTTTATGCGGGCGTGGCCTGGATTTGCGTGCACGCCGCAGTGTGTGAGAATACAAGACGGCGAGCTCGGGCGGCCGATCAACCTGCGGATGTGGAGCGGCTCGGAGAGAAGATATCCGGGCCGGAACGTCCTGGCGATGGAGTGTCGGGAAGCGGTCGCGGCCGCCTCTTCAAAGGAGAAGAGGGGGAATTGTGATAGAAGAGCCTGATCGGTGAAAGGGTTGGTCGAGCGGCGCTGAACATCCCGAATGACCCCCAAGAATGGAAGGCCCGCGAACTTTCTCGGATGACCTCGGCGGGGAAGGTCATTTCATTCCTCCAAACCAAGCAAGAGATGAATATTGCGAGGGAATGGTTGGACTACGCCCTCGGTGGTTTGTGGAATTCGCTCGATGTGCCACGCCCGACGGAGGAGCAATCAAGGGTCTTACCGGAGGCGAGGTCGGGCCGCAATGATCGCCCCACCCGTGCCGGACAAAAGGCATCGAGCAATTGCGCTTTCGATCAAGCCAAGAACAAATTCAATATGCTATGGCCATGTCTGGGCGGATGATTGGGCTCTTATGGCATGCGGTTGGGGGAACCCGCGAGTTGGAGAAAAAATATGCCGACCTGGAAAGGCGGCACGGGGATCTGCAGGAGGCCTATGCTACCCTCCAAGGGGTGCAAGAATCTTTTAAGACTCAAGCGGATGAGGCTATAGCTCGGGCCAACTCCGAGAGAGAGACTGCTGCGAGGGCTGAGGCAGAGCGAGATCGGGCCCGCAAGGTCAAGAAGAGCTCGGGGTTAAGGTCGCCGAGCCGAACGTCTCTTGCCACGCCAGCCGAGGAAATGGAGAGGCGCTATCCGATGTACGCAGGGAGGCTGAAGAAGCCGCCCGCCGACAAACTGAGGAAGTTCGTAGAGAGGCCATTAAAGCTTACAAAGACTCCGAGGAGTATGCATTCATGTTAACCTGTGGCCATGCGACTAGTCTCCAAGAAATTCTTGATTTACTTAAGGCGGGCGTCTTGTTGCTCGGCTTGAGGAAGATTTGGCCCTTCCGAGGAGGCTGATCTCAATACCCTTCGGCCGAACTTTATGGAGGCTTCTAATGCGCAGGCTCTCCTCCTGGATGTGGAAGAAGTCGCCTCTAGTGGTGCCGTCGATATTCCGCCCCGCTTTCGTCTTGATACTTTTATATGTAGCCCTAGGTAGGTAATTTGGCTTCGTGCCTCGAGATGTAACGGGCTCCCGGCCTCCCTATGTAATTATTTTTGAAGTAAAAATGAATTGTTATTTTCCTTTCCGTGTATGTATTTCAAGCTTTTTGTGGATGCTCGGCTCTTTCCTTTTTGTAAGAGTGTTGCCTGTCTTCTTTTTTCCTCTTATTTTCCCAAGTACGGGGCTCGATTTTCGGTACTTCTGAGTGAGGGGTCTGCCTTAATCGATTCTTGCACTCGGGGATATAAACCCGTCCATTTCAGTATTTGAAATTTCGTGTATAAATTGAGTCTCCGATTTGCGCTTGGTGCGTAACCAAGTCTTGGTATTGTGCTCGGTGCGTAACCAAGTCTTTGTATTGTGCTCGGTGCGTAACCAAGTCTTTGTATTGTGCTCGGTGCGTAACCAAGTCTTTATATTGTGCTCGGTGCTTAACCAAGTCTTGATTTTGGTGCTCGGTGCGTGCGTAGCGAGTCTTGATTTTGTGCTCGGTGCGTAACCAAGTCTTGGTATTGTGCTCGGTGCGTAGCCGAGTCTTTATCTTGTGCTTGGTGCGTAACCAAGTCTTTATTATGCTCGGTGCGAGGCAGTCTTGGTATTGTGCTCGGTGCGTAACCAAGTCTTTATATTGTGCTCGGTGCGTAACCAAGTCTTTATTGTGCTCGGTGCGTAGCCGAGTCTTGGTATTGTGCTCGGTGCGTAGCGAGTCTTTATCTTGTGCTTGGTGCGTAACCAAGTCTTTATTGTGCTCGATGCGTGGCGAGTCTTTATCTTGTGCTTGGTGCGTAACCAGTCTTTATTATGCTCGGTCGCGTGGCGAGTCTTGGTATTGTGCTCGGTGCGTGAGCCGAGTCTTGGTGTTGTGCTCGGGTGCGTGGCCGAGTCTTGGTATTGTGCTCGGTGCGTGGCCGAGTCTTGATTTGTGGTGAGTAAAAACTTCGTTTTCCTTTAAAGAGCTCACGAAATACCGGATGAAGGGATAATTCTTTGGAATCTATCTGGATCGTAGATCGAGATCTTTATTGATAATACCGCCAGGTATGCTACATTCCATGGATGCGTAAATTTTTCTCCACTCAAATATACTAACTAGTATGCCCCACCGGATAAGGCGTGGCTGATCCGAAACGGGCCCTCCCAGGTTGGCTTCAATGGGCTCGGTTGAATGCCCGTTATCTTTTTCAATACAAGATCGCCGACCAAAATCTTCTTTCTTTTACTTTCTAATTGTAGTACCTTTCGCTCCTTTGTTTATACACTGCATTTTTCATCTCGGATCGCACCTTTTTTTCCTCGAAAGCGAGTCTAGTTCGGCTCGGAGCGCGGCCTCATTCTGATCTTCTTCAAAATTTGCAATTAAAGTAGGGGCTCCAATCTCGGCAGAATCACCGCCGGCTCCATAAGCTAAAGAAAAAGGTGTTTCTCCGGTGGTCACGCTCGATGTGTCGGATCAGATGACCATAGTACGCCAGGTAGTTCCTCGGCCAATTGCCTTTAGACTCCTCCAATCTCGCCTTCGGGGTATACTTGAGTATTTTATTAATGGCCTCAACTTGTCCGTTCGATTTGGGGTGGTATGGAGTTGAGAAATGGTTTTTATGCGGAAACCTTCACAAAATTGCGAAACCTTCGGTTGTCGAACCTGTTTCCCATTATGCGTAACAATCGAATGTGGTATCCCAAATCTCTGAGATGATAGATTTCCATACAAAGCTCACAACCTTTTCTTCATCTATTTTTGCGGAGGCTCCGCCGACCCATTTTGTGAAATAATCCACCGCCACAATGGCATACTTGACGCCCCCTTTGCCAACGGGTAATGGTCCGATGAGGTCCATTCCCCATTTGGCAAACGGCCATGGGCTAAATACGGAAGTAAGGCTCGGATGATATCGACTGTGGTGCAAATCTCGCACCTCTCACATCTTTTGACGCGAGTCGGTAGCATCCTTTCTCGGGGATGGCCGTAGTATCCTTGCCATTAATTTATGGGCCAACGTTTGGCCCCAGCGTGGTTGCCGCATATTCCCTCATGAACCTCTCGAAGTGCATAATGCATCTATCTCGGAAAGCGTAGAAGTGGGATGGAGTACCCTCATTTGTAGAGGATGCCGTCTATTAGTGTAAACCGAGCCGCTTGAGTTCGTAGTGTTAAAGCGGCTTGACTTTGTTTTCGAGTTGAACTCCTTTCTCTAGATATTGGATGATTGGGTCATCCAAGTCCATTCGACGGTTTCGATTTGTATATATTTTCTTTGCACCAAGTGACGGGCGGTTGTGGTTGTGTGTGACATGACATTCGTGATGACATCGTCCCCTGGGTCGAGCCGAGCCGAGCTAAGGCATCTGCTTGCATGTTCTCGGCTCGGCACATGTAAGATTTTTGTCTTAAAATGTGATAATCTTTTCTTGACCAAATCCAAATATTGTGCAATTTTTTTGCTCTTTAAGCCGTCTTCGCCGTTGATTTGATGAACAACCAACGAGAGTCACTCATGTGAACCAATAGTTGTTTTAGGCCCATAGAGGCCGCCATATCCAGCTTTGCTAGGAGCGCCTCATATTCGCCTTCGTTGTTCGTTGCGGGAATCAAATCGTGCGGCCGAAAGCGAAGAGCATTTTTCATTTGGATCGATTATCACGATTCCGCCCCGCTCGGCTGCGAAAGAGCGTCGACAAATAATTTCCATTCTTGGTCTTCCTTGACCTCCAATTGTATGGAAGGCGTGAATTCGGCCACAAAATCGGCTAAAGCCTTGTCCTTTTATTGCGATGGTGGTTCGTATATAATGTCAAATGGCTAAGTTCGATAGCCCACTTAATCATCCGACCGTAAGTATCGGTCGGTGTAACACTTGTTTCAACGGATAGTTCGTCCATACTATAATCTTGTGTTCTAAGAAATATGGACGGAGTTTCCGTGCCATGATAATTAATGAATAAGCCGGCTTTTCCATTGGTGGGTGCCGGAGCTCGGCATCATGTAACGCTTTGGTGTAATAGGCGGATGTTGAATAGAGCCATCTGCTTTGATTAACACCGAGGCGATGGCGTATTCGGATACCGCCAAGTACAAATACAAGTCCTCCTGGGCGGTTTTTGTAATATAGGGATTGAAGATAGATGATGTTTGAGGATTCAAAGGCAACTGTGCTTGCTCGGTCCACTCGAAATTTTTGCTTTTCTTTATAATTTCAAAGAAAGGTTTGCACTTGTCGTGGACCGAGAAACAAATCGGTTAAGGGCGCCAATCGGCTGTTAGGCTTTGTACCTTTTTACGAGTTTGGGGATTCTAGGTCGGTGATGGCTTTTATTTTGTCCGGTTAGCTTGATTCCCCTTTGGTGACCATATACCCCAAAAAATTTACCCCGAGCCCCCAAATGTGCACTTTCTCGGGTTTAACATCATCTTGTACTCTCTCAAAATAGCAAACATTTTATTAAGATCGCTTAGATGATCGGACATGTACGATGATTTTACTAGCATGTCATCTACATAGACTTCCATAGTGTGACCTATCATTTTCTCAAACATCTTATTCACTAACCTTTGATAGGTCGCACCAAAGATTCTTCAATCCGAAAGCATCATCTCTTGTAACATGAAATTCCCGAGAAATACCAGAGAAAAATGAGGTATTTTCTTCATCTTCTCGGGTGCATCCGTATTTGGTTGTAACCCGAGTATGCATCCATGAAGCTCATCGGCTTCGTGTCTCCGTGGCATCTACCATGTAATCGATATTTGGCAATGGATAAGCGTCCTTAGGGCATGCTTTGTTGAGGTCGGTAAAATCCACACAGCATAGGTGCCATTGGCGGTGCTTTTCTTTACCAAAACAGGGGTTGGCGACCCATCGAGGATAGAGGGCTTCCCGGATGAACTGATTGTCTAGTAGTTTGTTAACCTCGATTTCGAGTCTTTTTGCCCCTATCGGGGTCGAGTTTGCGCTTTTCTCGGATGACTGGGCGGAATGTTAGATCAATATTAAAGCCGTGTGCACGCATACTGGGATCAATTCCGGGCATGTCTGCGCATGAGTCCATGCGAAGACGTCAAGATTATTTCCCAAAAACTCGACCAATTAAGCCGATATGGTTCGGAAGATCATGACCAATCGTAGTTGGTGCCCGCTTGGCTTACCGACATTGATTGTATCAACCTGTTCTACCGGTTCCGCTCGTTTCTTTTCTTGCTTTGCCCCTCCTTGATTTGCGGGGGCAATTAGTCTTCACCGGCCGGCTCGGTTTCGATTGCCGGCTCGCCTTCTTCCATCATTAGCTCCTTCCCGGCCGTCGACAAATAATTTCCATTCTTGGTCTTCCTTGACCTCCAATTGTATGGAAGCGTGAATTCGGCCACAAAATCGGCTAAAGCCTTGTCCTTTTATTGCGATCGTGGTTCGTATATAATGTCAAATTGCTAAGTTCGATAGCCCACTTAATCATCCGACCGTATATCGGTCGATTGTAACACTTGTTTCAACGGATAGTTCGTCCATACTATAATCTTGTGTTCTAAGAAATATGGACGGAGTTTCCGTGCAGCGATAATTAATGAATAAGCCGACTTTTCCATTGGTGGGTACCGGAGCTCGGCATCATGTAACGCTTGGTGTGTAATAGATCGGATGTTGAATAGAGCCATCTAGCTTTGATTAACACCGGCCGATGGCGTGGGATACTGCCAAGTACAAATACAAGTCCTCCCCTTGGGCGGTTTTTGTAATATAGGGATTGAAGATAGATGATGTTTGAGGGATTCAAAGGCAACTTTGTGCTTGCTCGGTCCACTCGAAATTTTTGCTTTTCTTTATAATTTCAAAGAAAGGTTTGCACTTGTCGTGGACCGAGAAACAAATCGGTTAAGGGCGACCCAATCGGCTGTTAGGCTTTGTACCTTTTTTACGAGTTTGGGGATTCTAGGTCGGTGATGGCTTTTATTTTGTCTGGGTTAGCTTCGATTCCCCTTTGGCTGACCATATACCCCAAAAATTTACCCGAGCCGACCCCAAATGTGCACTTTCTCGGGTTTAACATCATCTTGTACTCTCTCAAAATAGCAAACATTTTATTAAGATCGTTTAGATGATCGGACATGTACGATGATTTTACTAGCATGTCATCTACATAGACTTCCATAGTGTGACCTATCATTTTCTCAAACATCTTATTCACTAACCTTTGATAGGTCGCACCAGCATTCTTCAATCCGAAAGGCATCATCTTGTAACAGTGAATTCCCCGAGCAGAGAAAAATGAGGTATTTTCTTCATCTTCCTGGTGCATCCGTATTTGGTTGTAACCCGAGTATGCATCCATGAAGCTCATCGGCTCGTGTCTGCCGTGGCATCTACCATGTAATCGATATTTGGCAATGGATAAGCGTCCTTAGGGCATGCTTTGTTGAGGTCGGTAAAATCCACGCATAGGTGCCAGCATCGGTGCTTTTCTTTACCAAAACAGGGTTGGCGACCCATCGAGGATAGAGGGCTTCCGGATGAACTGATTGTCTAGTAGTTTGTTAACCTCGATTTCGAGTCTTTGCCTGTCTATCGGGTCGAGTTTGCGCCTTTTTCTGGATGACTCGGCGGAATGTTAGATCAATATTAAAGGCGTGCACGCATACTTGGGATCAATTCGGGCATGTCGCATGAGTCCATGCGAAGACGTCAAGATTATTTCCCAAAAACTCGACCAATTAAGCCGATATGGTTCGGAAGATCATGACCAATACGTAGTTGGCGCCCCTCGCTTGGCTTACCGACATTGATTGTATCAACTTTGTTCTAGTTCCGCTCGTTTTCTTTTCTTGCTTTGCCCCTCCTTGATTTGCAGGGGCAATTCGTCTTCAGCGGCCGGCTCGGTTTCGATTGCCGGCTCGCCTTCTTCCATCATTGGCTCCTTCCCAGGCCGACGACTTGGATTATCCTCCTGAACGATCATCCCTTTCTGCTCGGATTCCTTTTCGGGCAAAGGATTATCTCGTGTGATTCCACTGGTTTGCCCTTGTTCTGCCACGTTAATCTCCACCGGTCGGAGTTTAAGAGAGCACTCTCGTGACTCCCTTTGATTCCCTTTATGTATAGCTTCGCCATCAGACGTTGGAAATTTTATACAAAAATGATATATTGAAACGGCTGCTTTTATATGATAAAGCAATGGCCTTCCAATGATAGCATTGTACTCCGAATCGGCATTGATTATTTTGAATGTTGTCATGACATGAACCGTTTATGCAAACCTTGTCCCATTTGGATGGGCAAATCAACTTCTCCTAGTGGGACTATCCTTCCTCCTCCAAACCCCAAAATGCTATCGTTACATGGACGGATATAACTATCATCCACGTTTAATCTTCGAAATGCTCGGACATAAATGACGGACGAATAGCTTCCGGTATCAATTAAAATTCTATGAACCGGAATACCCAAAATCGGTGCATGATGACCGGTCGAGAATGAGGATGGACCACCTGGTCGGCATCCGCATCCGAGAACGCGCAAGTGGTTTGGTGGGTTGGCCTTCTTGATTTCGCCACCCGAACTTGTCTTCGGCATTGGTCGCTGTCTAACATCGGCTTTTCTTTTCTGTTGGAGCGTCTATCCTCCATTGTGTTGGTATTGATCCGACTAACACTTGACATCATGAGGATTTCTCTCCCCGGTTTTCACCGGTGGGGCGGCGAGAGAGGCGGGTTGATTACGCGCTCGGGTTGGCGCGCCGAGCCGAGTCTTAGGTGGGGGTGGTAGCTCATGAACGTATCTTTTAAGGCCGCCTGCCGAACAACCCGCATAATTCCCTAATTAGATCTCGGCACTCGTCGAGATCGTGACTATCGATTTGTGATAGGCGCGAGAATCGACGCGAATCTAATTTTGATGGCTCAATTTTCGGAGGCCGAGCGGAGGCAACAAATTCAGACCACACTTCACTCCATATGGCCGACGGAGTGTGGGTCAAAGTACTCCTTAGCGCGGCGACTTCGGCTCTCGCCTCTTGGCGAGCTCTAAATCCGGTGGTCGGGTTTTCCGAGAATGGCCGGAAACCCGACCCCGGCCCAATTACTGGTTCTTTCCTTCCGTCCTTTCTTACGTTCCCTTGTCGGTGCTCGGGGCGGCTACTTGCCATGGCTTCTTCCGCACAAATATGGCGTTCCGCGCGGATTAGAAATTCTTGATACGAGGTCGCCCCTGATTCGTGGATGGAGTAATTAAACCATGTTTCGGGAGCCAGTCCAGCCATGGCTGCGATTAAAATGGCGTCATCTGACACCGGTTCCATCTCTCGAACTTGTTTGTTAAACCGAGAAATATAACTCTTCAGGGGCTCGTCTTTCCCTTGTTTGATGTTTACGAGGGAGTCTTTAGGCGCGGCTCGAACTTTGGACGTTAAGAAATGTGTCGTAAAGGCGGAGGCTAGATCCCCCCATGCTTGAATGGATCCCTGCGGTCCTAAACCAACGTGGGCTCGGCCGCCCCAAAGTCGGGGAAGGCCCTGCAGAGGATGGCATCGCTTGGACTGTATAGTTCCATCCATGCTAAGTACTTGTGAACATGAGTGGTCGGGTCGGTTTCCCCATTATAGAGGCCGACCTGGGGGATTTTCAACTTTGGCGGTAATGGGATCGCCAGGGATTCCGAGGAAAAAATGGCGGCGGAACAAACCGGGCCGGCTCCATACTTGGGCGGTCTTCGAGACCTGTCGCCATCCGGACCGCGCTTCCAATTCGTTGACGGCGGCGTAGTGGCGGTGTATTTCTACATCCGTTCCTCGCCATAAGCTAGGGCCTTGGACTTGATCGACCCTGAGTTGTTCTCGCTCGTCCGGAAACTCCGAGCCGAACTTATCGATCGAGTGGGCGAAAGGATCAACTCCCGGTCGTCCGGCGAACATCGAGTGGGCACGACGATGTCGTGTTTGCTCGAAATGACTCGCTATACGACTTTGCTCTTCCTCATTTTCTCTTTGCCGTCTTCATCATGACGGACATGTTGTTCATTACCCGGCGGCTTCTTGCTTCGTGGCGAGGAAGCCCGGGAATTTGAGGATTAATGTTAACATTTAGTTGTGGGTTGAGTGGGTTAGTATTTGCAAGGAATGGAGGGGTGCTTGAGAGTTCGTGGTAGCGAGAGTTTGTGATATGAGTTGGTTCATTTGTTGTACAAAAGTTGGGTTGGCAATTAGGCGAGCGAAAGGAAACAAAGTAGTGCTCCCTGCTCCTGCTTAGTTTGGGGTATATTTTGGCCATTAGTAGTCGGCTTTGGTTGTTCAAATGTTGCTCTTGATTACACGAGCATTTCTCGATCGATGACTCATTTTGTCCATTATGAAAAGCCAAACGTTAAATTTTACCTGGTTTTTACTTAACTTGCCTGTGCTTGGAATTAATTGGACGACCAATACGGGCCCTCCTTCTTCTAGCCAATTTGTTGGCGTGCGTTTTGGTCAACAAGTAGAAATACGTAAAGGTTTAACACGTGGAAATGAAAACGTGCGTAACGTCTCTTTATTTACGGCTAATTATGCCTTTCTTTGTATTTTGCCGAGGAATATTGGGGTCGGTCTTTTTATCATTTGTTTCTATCTACCTCCTTTTCTTTTTTCCCCTTTTCGGACTTTTTTATACCCCTTTTGAGTAAGTGGGTTTACAATAGTCATCTTTGCACTAACTATTCATTAATTAATAAAATAGCTAAAAGGCGACACATGTCCCTCTATAGTTGTGCATGTCAAAAATTTGCCACTTGTCGACTTCTCTTCATAATTCTCGACATGTGGCGAACTTCGATCCGATAAAGTACTAAGCATGGGCGTGTGATTATTTTTACGAGGTTGTCGCGCGTGTGTTTCATATTGAAATGCGGGCTCGGGGCTCGGGCTCGGCGGCCGTGTTGTGGTCGGGCTCGGTAGCTTGTTGGGCTCGATGGCCGCGAGCCTAATTCGTGATGTGTCGTAAATGCGTTATTGTTGGCGTCACTCGCAGTCGCCTACTTGGAAGTGTGTTATCGATGACGTGGATTAATTTCTTCCTGGCTCGGCTGGTGTCATCAACCCGGACAACAACTTAGCCAGGAAAAATATTGGGGTGAGCCGATACACAAAATTGGAGTGGGCTAGATAAAGAAAAACTAAAAAGAAGAATATAAATTCTAACTAAAAAAGCATTTCAAAAAATTTTCTTAGCATGATATTTTTAAGAAAAGAGGGGGGGACAGGTTAGCCCCCTTCCTTCATTCTTGGACCGAGGTTCGATCCATTATAAGTGCGTGTGTTCCTTTCTTCTTGTCTCCATTGTACTTAAAAAATAAATTTAAAATTAAATCGATAATTCAACTTAAATTAAATTAAAAAAATATACTAAGCAGCTCAAAGATGATTTTATCTCGAGCCCTAAAATTTATAATTAATATTATTATCCATAATAAGGCAAAGGCAAAGCTAATCTTGGTAAAGTAGTAGAGCAGCCTACAACTGGTTTACGCATGGACAAACGAGAAGATAACACCAAAAAGCAAGACATAGGCTATATTATTTTTGGACAAAGAAATAAAATAATTCAATAAATTCAAAAATTATAAAATAAATAAATAAATGAAAAGTGTTAGCAACCATTAGATTTGTCTGCAATACCAACCAGTGATAACCACTTTTGCGGCATGTTGTCACAAGTAAATATTTTCCATATTTTATGATGTCTTTATTATTGAAAAATAAAAATAAAATTTATGTTGGTCTTTTATATATTTTTATTATTATTTTATGGGCACAAAAGATGTGAAAGAAAATATAAATAAATTGGGGTAACCCCTGAACTAAACCAATGTTTTGTCTCTTTAAAACCGTGCTTTGCTTTTCACTTCTCTGCTTTTCAGGCAATGTCTTTTTCTCATTGACATTATATTATATGTCCTTATTTCTCGGTTTTGTTCTTCTGTCATTACAAGATTATATGTTCGATCTTCACATTACTTCAAATGGAACCATATATAATATGCTTCAGAACTTTAAGTTATTGTTTTATGTTGGTTTTATTCATTTTTTCGAATTAGGAACTTTTATATTTAAGTGGAGATTACGTTATGAACTGTTTAGTAATAATTAATTGTTAATAATTATTGATAACCATTCATATTTTTTGAATTAAAAATAAATAATAAAATCTAATAAGTAATTTGTTAGTTAGGTTTGAGACATACGGGTTCATGGATTTTTGTAATGTTCAAAAATCTATGGAGAAATGACACAAATATTGTATTTTAGTGGTAAAAGGTTGTAGTTTCAGGACAATTGACTTGAGTTCGATCTCATATGAGTGTACGGTACACTCAAAAAAATCAGGTGATACGTTCAAAAAAAATTCATTCTTATTGTTTTACTAAAATCATTGAAATTTAGTTCTTAATCGAAGAATCTTCCTTCGAATAAACCAAACGACATTCAACTTAAACAACTTGTGGATGACTAGAACTTCTACAAGACTACAAACCAAACAATTACATATTGTTTCTATTTGTGCTGCAAATTTGAAGAATTGCAGTGCTGAAATATTTGAAGTACGAAAATTCACCTATAAAAAGTCCATAATTTCACATATTTGGAGTCAAATTTTTCCAATTTGTTCATCCGATTTGTCTTTTCTTTCTTGCTAAGGTGTGGGGCACGACATTCTGAATCTCTTATTTTCTATTGCAAGGATGAATCCATAAACTTTATTACAATCAGGACACAAAATAAATATAAATTATCAACTAAATAAATTAAGTGGGGCTAAAATTTAATTTTTTAACCCAAATAATATATAAATTTTAAAAAAAATAACAAATAGTAAAAGAAAAAAAAAAAGCTATGGGCTCTGTCTTTTCCTATAATATTTTGTGCTTGTTTAGGAGCACTTTTAAGATTGACTTTTGGATCTAAATGTCAATTTCAATTAAAATTAGTGTTTGATGGATAATTTAAAATGAACTTTTTAGATCAGTCATTTCTCCGAAAAGTCCATTCTAGATAAGTCAAAATTGGAGACTTTTGAGAAGTTAGAAGTCCATTTTATGAATGGACTTTTGCATAAGTGCTCCTGAACAAGCACTTTATCCCGTGTTTCAATACATTAGATTACTGTCAAGTGCATAAAAGTTGCATGATCTTATATATACGTGGCGTTTAGATGATTTGTTGAAACACCAAATAATATACCATGAGAATGAAAGATCATGTATAGGGTTGGGGTGGGGTTAAGACATGCTAGTGGGCTTTGAACTATATCCAAGACTCATCAGGAATTTGAAGGCCCACTTATCATTCATTCCAATTTTCTAAAAGATTTATTTATCTTTATTTGTTAACACTTTTGGGCCAGCCAAGTTGGAGGGGTTGGGCATTATTTATGAATCTCCATACTGTTGAAAGTGCCAACTCTTTCTTATCTTGAATATTCCTTCAACATAACATTGTGTATTGCTTGGGACAACATTATGGGAAAACACTTCCATAGAATCTTGAATGTCTCCTTTTTATTTTACCATAAACGAAAACTCATTATCATTGTTTCATTTGAAAGATCGATTGAACAAAAGGCAAAAGATTACTTCATTGTTTATGTTCAGTGTATTCTGGATTTTGGGTTTGATATTTGGACATCTGTCTCTATCGCATTCTTCTATTCGAATTTAGTTGTTTTTTTAAGATACTACACTAAATGCATATATAATTATTACATGTATTTTATGTCAGAAATGAAAAACATGACACAGTACGCAATATTTAGTGGACCCAGTGCATATTTACTGCTTGCAGCATGGGCTCAGTTCAGACTCCAAAATTTTGACAATTTTTTTAGGAGTTTAGAAATTCAATAAACGAAACATTAATTGAGTGTTATTTTATTACAAAAATAAAGTGCAAGTATTTATGACTTTGTAACTTTTTTTTCTATTAGACTTTGTATTTATGACTTTGTTAGTATTATCCTTTATTATTCACGTCCATAATTGAGCGTACCTACATCAAAGTGTAATTTTTTTATTAGACTTTGTATTTATGACTTTGTAAGTATTCTCCAATATCAAAGTGTAATTTTTATTAGTCCACACATTAATTAAATATCACACTCTTTTGATATTTTACACTCCACAATCAAATATCCCACCAGACAAATACTCATGTGACCTCCAATCAAAGAAAAAAATCAGAAAATGTTGAAATGTCCGGATACTCATTTGTGCCCGGATATTGCCATGTCATCTTAAAATGTTTCTCCACAGTGGTATTAGGATATTTGAGTGAGCATATGCGTGAGACAATTTCATGAAATGTTCGCCACTGTGGTTGCCTAATTATACAAACAATAATAATAACTAAAAATATTGTACAATTCTCATTATATCATTCTTTATCTGTTTTTAATTTTTAACTACAACATGATCAATCAAAAGAACCAAATCGAACAAATAAATAAAAAACAGTTCTACTATAATGAAATCGAATTAAGAAGACTAATTCGATATCGATTTACGGATTTAGCTTATCGAAGTTTCGGTTTGATTCAATCCATTTGATCAGCAGCCAACCCTTTATCATCTAATTCCCTCGATCCAAGGATTGTCTCATTTAAGTTGATATATTTCCTTGATCCAAGGAATATCACATTTACGTTATTCTAATTCCCTGATCTAAGGACAATCACAATTAAATTGTTAATGCCAGTTGATTTATAAATTAAATCATGCCAAACTTCATTAAAATACGTTTAATTTGTTGGCATTTGGATGGAAAGAAAACGATATCTACTTCAACTTCAAGTGCACTTCTTCTTAATTTCTATTTAAAGTTCACCTTTTGTGCAACAAATGCACGTTTCTGCTGGTATTGGTTGTGCGTCAGTTGCAAATTGCAATGTCGTTCCTTTGTTTATACGCTAACCAGTAGGACATGGCCCAACAGGACAAATGAAAACATTGGGCTGAGTTGGGCCAAAATTTCATTGGCACACGTTTATTGTGGCCCAATCCTACCCGTCATGTGTATTTTTTATTGGGCCATTCGGCCTTATTGAGCTTCGATCATTTAGGACGGGTCAAGTAGGTCCATCCTTTCGGGTATTTGAAAATGAAGTTGATCCGTCTTATATGCGGAACGGTTTGGTTGAGCCAACCCATCGTAAATCTACGAGTATTACTTTAAATGATGTTGAGGCTGGATTCGAAGTCATGCACGATGCGTCCGGACTTTAAGGAAAAAAAGGTTATATAAGTTTTTCCTCTTTTTTTTTCTTACTCATTAAATCAAAATGTAAAAATTGAATAGAGTCAAATACGTTGTTGTTCAAAATTGTTAGATTTTGATCAAGGTTAAAAATGTATGGTTCATTTTAGTTTGATAATTAGCTTCTCGAGCTCAAGGTGTTTGATCCTTTTATATATATTTATTTATTCTTTTACTAATTTAGTCGAGTTCAATGCTATTGGGAAAATGTGTTACTAGCAATGCTTTTTGAGTACTCAATTAAAATAAATAATGAAAGATCAAATCAGGCTTAATAGACTAAGTCACTAAGGTCATGTTTGGGTTCTATGATAGACCAGGAAAAGGGTTATTCTCCAATCTCCAATCATTTCCTTTGTTTGGGCTTTTTATTTACGGCCATGAAAAAGCATCGAGTCCATGAATTTATCACCAATCCACATGATAAACAATCTGACCATTTTGTCTATTAGTTGTAATCACATTATTTCCCACCCTAGTAATTGTTTATTTTGCCCTCCCAATTACAGGCATTGTTTTGTCTTAAAGGCTAACATATGGCATGTTGTTATTGTTAGTCCAAATGACTACGATAATCTGGAGACGGGGTGAATAGATTTATATCGAATTTTCCGATTTAGCCCTTTTTTTTTCGAATGTAGAAGCAATGACAAGAATGAAAGTGCGGAAAATAAATAATACACGTTGATTTATAGTAGTTCAATCCACCTGCGCTAATCTACTACCACCCCCGGTATATCCGAAGTGGATTTCGAAAAGAAAAATAATTTTATTAATAGTTACCAAAACTATTACATCTTCACCTTTGAAGAGTACCACACTCTTCTTACAACACCAACAAGAAGATTACCACAATCTTCTAACACCTATGAATAGTACCACACTCTTCAACACCTAATATCACCCAAGTGTGCTCGTACAAGAACACTAACAAGGTTATCTTGCTTTTGATGATGGAAACAAATTCAAGATTACAACTGGATTATGAAGTATACAACTTTGAAGTGCAAGTGTAATCAAGAATAAAGCCTAGTACTCAAGATGTGCAAGTGAAAGACTTAGGCTAAATACAACAAGAATATGAAAGTGAAGAACAAAGAGTTTGCTTGTATTTGAATTGCTTGTATTGTTGTATGTGTTGTTGTTTTTGATCCTTCAAATCCTCCATCTATTTATAGGAGAGCCTTCAAAATTTGAATTCCAACATAGACTCCTTCATCTTTACTTTTGTTTACAAAAGAAGGATTACAAGATACACAAATAATGTATAAAAATGATAAAGTGATAAAAGTAAATCTTGTTGTCTCCCATTGGCTCAAAATCATCGATTTTGAGCGAGCGAGTCGATCAAAGTGGGTGGACTGCGACCCGATAAAAGATTTGAATTTAAACCGTTGAGTTTGAATCACGCACGGGTCGACCGAGGTCGACCTATCCTTGGGCTTTTTCTTAATTTGCAAAATGCGGGTGAAGGCAATCACACGGTCAACCGGGGTGGGCGACCCTTCCCTAGAATAATTTTTGTTTTATAAAATTTGTTTAAACAATCGAGCACCTAAGTCGACCAAGGGGGTCGACCGGTCGACCCACCGGTTGATCCCCCATGGCGACCCGGTTGGCCTATCCCGAGAGGTTCCTAAAATTAAAACAAAAAATCCCGACTTCGTCTTTCGGGCTCCGTTTTTACCTTAATGGTATTCGGTAAATGTTAAAAATACTTTAAAACATAAAAATCAATTTTTATATCGAAAATATTTGTTTTGAATAATCGAAAATATGTTTAAGGTGAAATCATCAAAATCAAAAATAGTTTCATTCTAACAAACTCCCCTTTTTGATGATTTCAACCTAAAGCAAATTTGATAGAGTATGTTATAAAAACTTGAAACAAAACTCCCCTATCAAGGTATACTCCCCATCAATAATGAAAAAATCACTTTTATAGAGACAACAAGATTTTATAAACTCCAATTTTTTATTTTTGCTCAAATGAAGTATGATAGTAAATAAGCTCAAGACAATATATTGGACAAATGTAATATTTTGACAAAAATTTGTATGTCCAAAAATTCGCTTTTTCAAAATAACTTGTGCAATCATGCGAAAATTTTAAGAATTTAAACAAGAAGTACTTTTACCATCAAGTACTTTTCAATAACACACATAAGCTCTTTACCATTACCATCATTATAATTTAAGCTCATAAGCAATAACCATCCAAGCAAAATAGGCATCCAAGCACAATAAAAGCTTATTTGCTTATTTTCCAAAGCTAACCACAATAAGCACTTTTGCTTATTTGTTTTTTTCTCTCCTTTGAAATCATTAAAAAGAATGTTAGCACGATAAATATATCAAAACGCTGTTATAATCGAATGATCGAGCTTTTTAGCAAAAAAACTTGCTCATTTTGATTGATAAAACATGATCTCTATAAACAAATAAGACTTTTGAAAACCGGAGATTCATGAAATAGATAAAACTTTCATTGAGCCATTTTATCGAACACTTGGCATGCATTTGGATAAAAACGAAGATGTATATAGCACTTGTAAGTAAATGTAATCATGCCCAAAAATTCATCACAAATCACAATTATACAATTACAATATATCAACATCATTCTCAACACAATTATATAAAAATTTCACCAATACATCAAGTATATACAAGGTTCTCAAGGTTCAACCCAATTGAGATTAAAAGGAATTGAACTTACCAATTGATCGGAGAAGATGAATAATATGGAATATATATACATTATACAAGCACAAATATAGTAGAATTTGCAAGAGAAAAATATTTTGAGTGATTTGTGTGTGAAATGGGTGAAGGGGTGTGAAATTTGACAATAATATGAACAAACAAGAAATGAGGGACAAAAAATTTAATCCCTAAAATTGCACTTTCGACCGGTTGACCAAGGGGCGACGGTCCCTGGTCAGGTCAACCGGTCGACCTTTTGTCAACGGTGCCTGAGTTCGATCCAATTTCTCCCCGAATTTTGGTTTAAAAATGTGATTTTCACCCCTAAGTTTTAAAAATGCACAAAATGCAATCATTGACCTTATTCGACATGCATTATGCCTAAACGAGCTCGAATTGAAGCAAAAGTCTTGGAGGATAGCGGTTTTATAAAAATATCGCTAATTGATCTTGAGACGGAACAAATCACATCTCAATCTTTTTTTTTTTTTTTGAGACACAATCCCTTAGAAAATGATGACGAACATCAATATGTTTAGTACGGTTATGATGAACCGGGTTTTGAGTAATATTTATAGCGTCGTGTTATCGGAAAAATAGGAATATTTTCAAAAGAACATTTATAATCTGCTAAGGTTTGTTTCATCCAAAGCAATTGAGTACAACAAAAGGCCGCAAAAATGTATTCGGCTTCAGTTGACAATGAAATACAATTTTGTTTTTTCGAAAACCAAGATACAAGGCAATCGCCTAAATTTGACATGATTCGAAGATACTTTTTCGATCATCAATATTTCCCGCATAATCCAAATCACTATATCCTTTTAAAGAAAAATTTTCATTCTTTGGATAAAACAAGCTATAAGAAATAGTGCCTTTCAAATATCGAAAAATTCTTTTAGCGGCACTCATATGAAATTCTTTGGGATTGCTTTGAAAACGAGCACATAGGCATATAACATGAAGAATATCGGGTCTACTGCAGTTAAATAAAGTAAACTACCAATCATACCTCGATATTTTGTTTGGTCTACCAATTTACCTTTTTCATCCTTGTCGATTTTGATGTTGGTTGCCATTGGAGTGGTGACGGTTCTTCCTTCTTCAATTTCAAACTTCTTTAGAAGTTCTTTTATATACTTTGATTGTGAGATATAAATGCCTTCTTGGCATTGTTTTATTTGTAGTCCAAGGAAGAAATTGAGCTCTCCCATCATACTCATTTCAAATTCTCCTTGCATCAACTTGGAAAATTTCTTGCAAAAAGATTCATTAGTGGCACCAAAAATAATATCATCTACATAAATTTGAACTAATAAACAATCTTGCCCTTTTTCAAATACAAAAAGAGTAGTGTCAACTTTACCTCTTGTAAATCCATTTTGTAAAAGAAAAGAACTAAGTCTATCATACCAAGCTCGGGGTGCTTGTTTTAACCATATAAGGTTTTTTTAAGTTTGTAAACATCATTTGGCCTAGAAAAATTTCCAAACCCAGTGGTTGTTTTACATAGACTTCTTCTTGAATAAAACCATTTAGAAAAGCGGATTTAACATCCATTTGGTAAAGCTTAAAATTTTTAAAACAAGAATAGACAAGTAAAATACGAATAGCTTCTAAACGTGCAACGGGTGCAAAAGTTTCATCATAATCAATACCTTCTTCTTGATATCCTTGAGCTACTAACCTTGCTTTATTTGAACAATATTACCTTGGTCATCGAGTTTGTTTCGAATACCCATTTTGTACCAATAATTGTTTGTCTTTGGAGGACAAGGTACCAATTCCTAAACATCATTCCTTTCAAATTGATTTAACTCATCTTGCATTTCTAAAAACCAATCCTCATCTTCAATTGCTTCCTTTACATTTTTAGGCTTCTTTTCGAAATAAGAGCTTTTTCGGAAAATTTCCTTCTACTCATTACCTTGTCTAGAGGGTCCCCAATAATAAGATCTTTTGGATGATCTCCTTTGAATTTAGAGCAATGGGGAGATCCGAATTATTACATTTTTCTTCTTGAGGAACATTTGAAGTTGATGGTTGATCATTTTGGGTATCAATTTGAATAATAGGTTCAACATCATCTCCCTCATCACTATCATCATTTGGTATCCTTTTGATACCCGAAACTTTATTGAATTTGACATGAATAGATTCTTCAACCACCATACTAGTTTTACTGTAAACCCGATATGCTTTGCTTTTAGTAGAGTACCCCATAAAAATTCCTTCATCGGCCTTAGGATCAAGTTTGTCAAATTGATCCTTAGTATTCAAAATAAAACACTTACACCCAAATATTTTGAAATAACTAATATTTAGAGTTCTTCTTTTCCAAAGCTCATATGGTGTTTTATTCAACTTAGGACAAATGTAATCACAATTAATAACATAGCAAGCGGTACTTACGGCTTTGGCCCAAAAATATTTTGGAAGAGAAAATTCATTGAGCATTGACCGACTCATTTCTTCAAGAGTCCGATTCTTTCTTTCAAATTTTGCTCCATTTTGTTGTGGTGTTCTTGGAGCCAAAACATTATGAACATATCCCTTGGTTTCACACAAGACTCTAAAATCACCATCAAATTCACCGCCGATCACTTCGAATAGATTTAATGGTATCTTCATTTTCATTCTCAATAAGTCTACACAACTTAGAAAACTCATTAACGACATCGTTTTTATTAAAGAAGAAAAATAACTCTAGTATATCTAGAATAATCATCGACTATAACGAAAGTGTAATGTTTTCCACTTAGACTAGTCGTACCAATATCCCCATACAAATCTAAATGAAGAAATTGTAGAGGCTTGGTTGTGGAAATTTCATTTTTAGCCTTAAAACTACTCTTAACTAATTTGTTCATTTTGACAAGTGTCACATAGGCCAAGATTTTCAAAATTCAAATTGGGTAGTCCTTTTACATGTTGGTTTTTGTAAATAATTTTCAAATTCTTGTATCCAACATGTCCAAGTCGCATATGCCATAAACTAGTTAAATCGTTATTGGCGACAAGACAAGAAACATTTTGACTAACCAAATCACTTGTGCAAATTTTGTAAAAATTGTCTTTTCTATTAGCTTCACAAATAATTTTACAATTTTTGAGAACAAGACATTTTTCTTTATTAAAATTAACATCATAATTAGAATCACAAAGTTGGCTTACACTTATCAAATTAAACTTAAGCCCCTCAACTAATAAAACATTACTAAGAGAGAAAGAAGAATTACCAATGTCTCAATTGCCAATGATTTTTCCTTTGCCATTCCCAAATATAACCATGTCTTCTTCTTGGAGCTTGATGTTGGTAAAAAGTTCTCTCCTTCCGGTCATATAGCGTGAACACCCGTTGTCCACGAGCCATTTTGAATCTTCCATTGTGGTTATAGCCCTAGCACTTACAAATGAATTATTTTTAGGTACCCTATAACTTTGGGGTCTACGGGGGGTAGTTTCGAGACCTTTGGGTCTCAAAAATAGCTAAAGTTATTTTTCAATTTGCAATTATTAGCATAGTGTCCAATTTTACCACAATAAAATCAAATAAGATTATTAGAACTATTAGCATGACGTATGAAAGTCGGACGTTGGTCATTTTTGTTAGAAGCATTTTGAAAAGATTTATAACCAAGTCCTAATTTAGAATGCTCACTTCTTTGTGCATCAATAATTTTTGTAACTTTATCCGTGCTTAAATTAAAACGATGCACATCTTTTTCAAATTTTCAATTTCTTTTGTGAGCGTTTGTTTTTCGGAATCAAGAGCATGCATTTTTGTAATAGTAATAGCATGAGCACGATCAAGAGATTCATAAGAAGTAAATAATTTTTCTTTCTCCAATTTGAGCTCTTTAAACTCCTTTTTCAAAAGTTTGTATTTGCATAACATATCTCTAAATTCATTTTGGAGCTCATCATAATCACATTGCAATTCATCAACTAAAGAAGAAGATGAAGAATTAGAGCATACCTCATTGTTTTCATCGTCAATGGCCATGAGACCTTGTTCGGCTTCTTCTTCCTCGTCGGATGTGGCAAGTAGCTCATCCCAAGTTTTTGCTTCGGCATTTAGAGCTTTCATTTTTGGGAAAAAGGGCTTTTTCTTCTTTTGCTCATCCTCCGCTAATTTCGGGCAATCGGCTATGTAGTGCCCGGATTTCCCGCATTTAAAGCACCAGTTGTCTCTTTCAAAAATTGTTGGGTACCCTACCCATTGCGATCCCTAGATATGGTCCATATATTTGTAGCCATGTTCCAGTTTTGGGTTGTTGTTTTCCTATTTCAAAAAATATATCTCCATCTAATTTAATTACACTGCAGGCAGACAAGTGTGGCTTCTTTAGATGGTGATCTCCACCAATATGCGATTGTTCAAAAGACCTGGTGGTGAGTTGTACGATAACCTCGAAAACATATAAACTTGCATTGGCAATCGCAAAAGTGCGAGCGCGTTTGATGCGGTTGTGCTTACTATCGTGGATTATATTAGTTGCCACCGTGGTGACGATATGTGCATGACAAATTGAATTGTCTCTAAAGTTCCTCTGTTTTATAGTATCAATAGTTTGATTATTAGTAGCGAGAATTATGTCGTTAAGAACTATTAAGGATAGGCTATATGTATCACCTTTTGTCACAGACACAATATGCATGTTTTGAGAAGAACTCCAGTTGGGTGTAATATTTGGTTTCCAATTTAGCAGTGTATTTTAAGCTACACATGGCTTGTAATTTAGATCTCCTATCTGGAACATGTAATTTTTGGATATGTTAACCAACACATGGTGGCAATTTATTATGCAAATCTTGCAAGTGTGTTTTGCATTTTGTAAATTTGTTTTGAAGATCAATGAGCGATTATTACCATGCGATTATGTTTTTGTCATTATATAATTGCCATTAAATAATGATATTGTAAATTTTATGTATTTAATATAATCATATAACACTAATGATATTGATGTAATTTTTATATAATGTAATTAAGATAATCATATAGAACTAATTGTTTTCCCTAGATTAAAGTAGTACATGAAAGGACTTTTGAGAAAAATATAAGAGATAACATACCTGACATAGCAGCATAAAAATACAACACTATATTATAAGAAATTAGACGTGGCGAAATAATGAAATTGTATATTTTCTCTTCCAATCAGTTCTTGATGGAGATAGCTGCCAACCATTCTTAAAGTTGTGATAAAGATATATATTTGGATCTTCATAATGAATTGTCATATCATACATTTTCACATAGGCCATAAATGGAATCTTGGAAATATTACTTTAAAAAGAAGACAATTCATTGCAACTCTACTAACTCAAAGATTCTAAATGTGCCTTATTCAACCACTTTAATCATTCAACTGCTACATTGAGAGGGGTAAAGGCGTAAAATGCAACCGGGGTTGTGTACCAATATTTGCTCTATAAATGGTAAAGAATAAAAATCACAAAGAACCCTCACACAATATAAAATACGAGAGCTTATGCCATTTTGATATTCTATTTGAAAAAAATGGCCCCAAGGTATCCAAATGGCGGGAGGATTTTTTTCTATTATTTGTATTGGGTGAGGCCATGGATGAGTTATTCATTGAAGTATTACTTGACCAACAAGCAATTGACAATTTCATTCCTGGTGAAGTTAATGAGAATGCAATACATATTTGCATGCATGTGGTAAACAAGATGTTTGACAAGGCTTTCACTTACCGGTATTTGCATTGGTAGGCTTGCCATGCTAGAGAAGCGATATCTCGTATTTTATTGGCTTAAACGAAAGCATGAAGTGAAGTACGACGAGGTAACAAACACGTTCACGGCTCCCGAAAATGTGTGGGATGACATTTTCCAAGTATTTTTATTTATACTTGATTATATTTTTGGGTCATTTAATGTGTTTATTCTAATTAAAATTAAATGAAACCGCATAATACCTTATTTTGGTTGTCCGAGAAACAAGTTTAGCATTGCGTATCAAGAATTCGGCGAGCCAAGATTGAATGACTTGAAAGTTCTTTTTGATGGATCGCTTTTATGACAACACCAATGTTCATCGGAGGTAATTGAAATCTCTTCAGACAGTGAGACGAAGGATAACGACAATCTGGAAGGTTTGCCAAAACCACCAAGCCGAGGAAATATCATAAACAATTTTTCGTCCTAGTCAAGTGGGGCACGTTCGTTTTGGAAGTATTTAGAACAATTCGACTGTGAAAATTATGAATCGCAATCAGAGTCTTCTGTTAATCAGCCACCTCCGTCTATGCCATCAAATCAGGGTCCGCCTCCAACTAATTCAAAAAACAAACGAACACTACCACGGCAACCTTGACGACCTTACTTTCCGTCACCATGTAAAAGTGCAAAGAGCGTCAAGACAAGTGGTTCTTGTGATCCTCCGTGATGGCAAGACGGTGGTATGTAACGGATATCTCAACTTGTTGGTGTGCCTATTTTCCAATTTACGGTATACCTTATGACAAAAGGTTGTGTTTTTATTTTGTCATTTTTAAGTGGTGTGTTATTGTGGTAGTATGTTTAGTTTTTAAAGTATTTCAATAGTCCGAGTCGGGGTAAAAGTAGTATGTTAAAACTATTGGGCATATACCCATTTTTATGTCCATAGATCAGTTTTGTATTGCATACGTATACGCAATGTCGATGTTGTCGGAGTAGTGATTTTAAGTTATTATATATGTTTCCATGAAATGAAGACGACGTTTGTGTGAGAATTAGTGTATTTATTTTCTTTTTTGGGATCAAATTTTTTGTTTAGTGTTCCAAAGAAATAAACGCCGCAATAATCTAAATATTTAATGTCAACATGCATGCATTTCTCCATATTTAATGTTAACATTTTTGAGGGAATATGTAACGTATTTCATGAAGAATTAATAAGTAAAAAAACCTAAAATATAATGATCATCATCAATATTGTCCTCTGCCTTAATGAGAACGTGACCTTGTAAATTTGTTTTGAACAAACTATTTGACAAGGAAGTTAACACAAACCGCCCATATGTTTATATTTATATTAGAGTTAATGAAAATTTGAATGATTGTTAGTCATTCTGATTTAAACATATAGAAATTAAAAAAGAGATAAATACACTTACCCATCCGAACTATGCTGATTTTTACACTTTACCCTCCAAACTTTAATTCGTAACACTTTGCCCCCTGAACTATGAAAATCGTTACACTTTACCATATATAGACAATTTTGCCCCTAGGTTTTATTCTTTTTAAAACAATAGTTCAAGTTATCCCTTTAAACTCTATTTTGTGGCAATCTACTACATAATAATAAATTTATTGCAATAATCATTAAACATGAAAATTTTACTCCTTAATCAATTTGTTTTCGGATTTTTAGAAATAAGAACTCGATTTTTCTAGAACTTGTTTTGTTCGTTAGCATTGTTACACCTACTTAGATCCAGTCTCTATTCAGAGGTTTTAAATGGATCATGTCAGGTTTCCAGCCTATAAACTCAACAAGACATACTTATATCCAGATCTTATTTCAACTATTTATCCGTATACAAATTGGGTCTTTAGACTGAAAATGAAAATAGTCCATTACGACCATATCAGCCCAACATGCTTCCGTAAAATTAATAAATCCCTTAAAATTCATACCTTCTTTGGCCAAACAAAGATCAAGGTTAAATGGTTCGCAACACCACCAAATCGGAAAATTATCGCCCCCGGTCGTTTGACGAACAACTCCTCACTGTTCAACCTCACCCTCGGGGAAGATGATCTCAAGTTATCCCGACTCTTCAAAGAATCGCCAAAGACGGCCTTGGTTCGTTTCCTACTCCCGGGCGTATAAGTAATTCTTAAACGGGATGAATTAATAGTACATTATGAACACATGTTGAAGCGAAAAGCCTCTTTTTATTAAGAACTTATAGAAATATTTATTACATTAGTAATCTCCTTTTGGGAGGAGAATCTTGGTTTAGCCTCTCATCGATGAGGCTTGCACTCAAAACACATAAAACTTAAAACTAAAACACTCAAAATATTACAAATTTTTCTCTCAAACTTTATTATAAGAAAACTAAGGAAAATGTTCGATGTCCTCGCCTTCCTTCAAATCCTGCATTTTATAGAGGTAAGTCCCAGGACTTCAAAGGCGGACTTCAAATCTTCTGATATATATATGACGTCCATCAAGACATTACGTCATATCCCACATTATTGCCTCGCCACCGGTTTTCTTTTTCTCCGCGTGACTCGACGTGATGTTTGTCGGAGAATCTTTTAAAAATTTGGTTTACGTGATCCCCGAGGATAACGCTGCGTCTTGTGAGTCGGCCCTTATCCTTTCCAAATGCATGATCTTGTCGGTCGGGTTTGGGTCGAATCCTTTCCCAAACTCGGGTTCCTTTTGTTCGGGGCATGCTTGACAGATCCTGGTCGACCCAACGACCAACATGCGCCATGTTACTGCAATTTCCTAAGTTTCTTTGCTTGCGGAATCTTGTTTTCCCAGAGAATTCTTCTTTGGTCTCGAAGAGTTCTTCGCAAACCCCCGTGGTTGATCCAGTCCATCGAATTCAAAAGGAAAGATCCATTCGCCGACTGGAAGAACTTGAATGGGTATTTGACTTTGTCCATTTCGATTAGACAAACCCAAAGACCCCATGCTCGCCCCGTGAAGCTTCATCTTGAAAATGCTCCTACTAACACTTTGGTCCTTCTTTCGGTGAAGTTTGCCTTAATGTATTTTAAAGCATTTCCATCCGGTCTTCTTAGCTTGATGAAATGAAAAGCTTCATTAAAGCCTTTCTTCGCTTGGTTCAGAGGCTGCTGACGATAAAATACAATTCCAAAATATCGCCTTTGGCCAAGTGTGGATTATTGGCCCAAGTCTCGTAAATCGCTTCCCCAATCCATTTCTAATTTTGAAATTTCGGGAATCCACGGTGACACGGTATAGATTGAAGCTAAAGCTCCAAAAGTATACCATTCTGTCTTCATTTGGATGACTTCCTGGTTTCATCCAAACTCGGGATACTTTCCCGAGATATCAACCATTGTTTTCTCTGGGTTAATACCTTGTCTTGTAACTAGTTTCTCCCATTGCCGATATACCCGCATAGGAGAAATCTTATTCTCGTCGATTTGAACCTTAGATTTGCTGTCTGTCGTGGCCTAAGATTCAACTCTCCCTCTTTTACCCCGGAGGTGCTTTGGGTTGACTTGAAGACTCGGGTTGTGACACCTGGAGCTTCAACATTCTTTACTGCTTTGTACACCTCGGGGGATGCATCACCCGCAACACTTGTGATTATGGTACTTGAATCCATAACCTCCGGGTTAGAGCCCCGTACTCTCTCGGCCCCTTTTTGCACCGTAGGAGATGCGGCCTGGAAGAGAGGCCCTTGCAGCGCTAAGAACAATTGTCCTTGAGCGAACTGGCATGCTCATATTTGACTAGA
This sequence comes from Rehmannia glutinosa, assembly GCA_016081115.2. Classification (NCBI taxonomy): domain Eukaryota; kingdom Viridiplantae; phylum Streptophyta; class Magnoliopsida; order Lamiales; family Orobanchaceae; genus Rehmannia; species Rehmannia glutinosa. The sequence continues at coordinate 6,888 of JABTTQ020002265.1, read as the reverse complement.
AACGGTTTCTCACCTGTTGAAGTCATCCAAACTTCGCATTGAGACATAACGCCCCAAAATCTCGTTCTAGACTCTCCAGGTTTTCCCGAGATGTCTTACTCGTTTAAGGACCTCGCCGCCAACGCGTCCTTCCATCTCGTGTCAAGAAATCTGCAAGAATATTTTCATGAGATTTTATAATGACAATATCATAATCATAATATTGACATTCAACTTGCCATCTAAGTAATCGAGCCTTTTCTGGTTTTGATTCAATTTTGTTTTTCAGAAAAGCCTTGACACTTGAATTATCAATTTTTAAAGTAAACTTTTTAGCCAAGAAAAATAAAGGCCATTTTTTAAAAGCCTTTATCGATCGCAAAGAATTCTTTCTCGTTAATATGCCACCGAGTTGCTTCACTAGGGGTGAATAAACCATTGCAATATCTGCATGGCACTTCCTCGTTTGGTGTGACTTTTGTAAGAACCGCCGCCCACCAATCATCACGGCATCCGTGTACGTAACCAATTCGTCCTCGTCTTGGGAATCGCAAGCTTTGGAAGCTTTTTACAAACTTCTTTTAGTTGCTTAATTCCTACTTGATGTTCATCTTCCCATTTGAATCTTCGCATCTTTTTTTAAGCAATGGGCTAAACACCTTCCTGTAATATGGCATTGTTAATGAACATCCCGGCAAAAATTAACAACTCCAAGAAAACTCAAGCTGCTTCTTGTCTTTCGAGTGTATCCGAAATCCTCGTATTTTTTCCACAATATGATTCTCAGTAGAATAATTCCAGATTCATCGATTTCAATTCCGAGGAATTCAATCTGTCTTGTCGCGATTCTCGCCTTCTTTTCCGAAAGCACTAATCCTTCTTTGTGACAAACATCTCAAAATATTTCCAAATGTTTGAGATGCTCCTTCATGTTCTTTGATGCAATTAGAATGTCATCGATATATACGAACATGAAATCGAAATAATCTTTGAAAAGATTATCCATCTTTCTTTGATATATCCGGGGTGCGTTAGCCAAACCCATAGGCATCACGTTCCAAATATAGTGTCCATGTGGTGTAGAGAAAGTCGTAAACTTCTTACTTTCTTCCTCCATCTTAATTTGGTAGAATCCGGACTTGCAATCGAACTTTGAGAATATCTTGGCACCTTTGATACGATTAACCGGATGTTCTCTACTTGGGATATAGTATCCGTCGAACTCCAAAATGTTATTAATCCCTTTGTAATTAATAACAAGTCTTAGCTTTCCTCTTTTGATTTCTCCATGGTTTCGACTAAGAATCCTGGATCTTTGTATGGAGAAACTCCTGGTGAAATTAACTTAAGGTCAAGATGTTCCTTAAGTATCTTTTGCATATCCTCACGATCTTCCCTGGTTCATAAGGATTGGTTTGAATCTTACGAACTCGTACTCCTTTCCAGGTTTAACCTTTAAGGACGCTTTAAGCTCGTTCTTGTCCCACCAAGCCAAAGGATCTTCATTGTAATTCCTTTGGATCTTCTTCGATATCCTCGAGTGATATTTGTTCCTCTATGGTTATATCACTCTGTGGATTCTCCATTAGACTCATCCATAATTCTCGCAACGGCTTCCTGGAGTGACTCGTTCTTCTCCTTGTACTCTGAATGAATACAAGTTATTATCCCATATCTTCCGATCCTTCGGATGGAACCAAATTGTCTATAGGATAATAAAGCTTCACCAATATTCCTTCGATCCGCCATTTTTGGATTCGAAGTTTGGCTTCATCACCACGCTTGCTGCGAAAATTAATGGGCATTTTTCTCAAAATGCTTCCCAGCGATCTCTGGACAATAATCTTATGATCACATAAGGTTGTAAAAATAAGTCTTCTCGTCTCGTTCTCTTGTGTGAACCGCTTGAATGTTTGTAGGAAATTGTTTCCCAACAAAATATCTCGCACTGTATCATGGAAATAGATTGGGGCGTCTTTACTTTGTACCACGGGTAAGTCGCCCGCTCCTCCGATCATTATTTCCGCTTGTTTAATTCCTCTATTAAGAATAAGAATTCTTTTAGAGAAATCTCTTCTACAATGGCTGGTAAATCTTCTTCAATTTCTTTAGGAAAAACATCCGGCTTTGCGACATATTCCTAACTGAATCAATATAGGCGGCGAAATACTTTCGCCTTGATTCGATATAACATTCCAATTGAAATGTATATGGAGAATGGACTAGTGGTCATCGATTCTCAGTATCTTTTATCAACCACTGTGAACTCCATTCCTTCTTGTAATCTTTCCCAAGGTTTATGATCCTCAAGAAATTCAATTCCCGTATTAATTGTTCTCGGGATTTTTCCCCGCTACTCCCGAGATAGTCGCTCAATTTCACCTATCTTCGAGCTTCCTTGATACCTTCCCACTATAGGTTGTTGGAGATAATCTAACATCACAAGGAAAAATATTATCCTTTTGAGTGATGTCGAATATTACTTCAACCTCTCGCCATCCTTTTTCGACATTTCGGCTCTCATGCTTTTTTTGAAAACGCTCGGGGATGCGCTGAATCAGCATTTGTCTCCTTTCTTCCCAACGCTACTCACCATTGTGTCTTGCTTTGAAAGACATCCTTCTGGCTCAACTCGAGACTCCGACTTTTGTTGAAGACCGGTTGATCTTGAATTATCATATCAATCTCCTTAATAGTTGGAGATTCAATGATTTCTGGTAACACTACCCTGGCAAAGTCCTCAAAGATTCTTGGGACTTCAATAAATTCCTTTCTCAAGAATACTTCGGAATGATGGGTATTCGAGAGAGCATAGGAAATCTTGTATGTGATCGAGTAAGGCCTGTTTCCTTCTTTCATCAAATCGACTCTTTTGAAATCTTGATGAAGGGTTATGACTCTACTGAAGTCTCGATCTCCCAAATTGTATGCAATTCTAGGATAGACATTAAATGCTAATTTCCCTGCATACAAATTTTCTGTAACCGCTCCAAGGCATGAATCCTTGAGATGTGAGATTCGCTTGTCAAAAATAGCAAGATTGAGTGGCGAATCTATTCCTTCCTTGAATGTTGCCTTAATAATGACTCTTATGGCTCCAATGTGAATCCATGAGAGTGTATTTGCAACTTCTCTTTTAACTCTGCTTTTGATCTCCTGTATTTCTCTAATAGGGACCAATCGCATCTCGATCGGTTACTTCAAACTCCATCTAATGGCTAATTCTCCTAAGTTGTTACCCCGTGAATAATTTGGTGTTTTCTTTACGAAACCCAATCTTATCCAATGCTTTTTCCATAGCTCCGATTGTAAATCCATCATAGACTTGAAGCTTTGGATCTTCCTTCATGATTCTCATAAGATTTTTATGAGAAACCGTCGTATGAGAGAAGAATCCTGACATATCCTCCTCGATCGCTTTTCTTTCAAGAATTTCTTCTTCACTCGATTCTCGAGTTCGAGTCACTTCCATCATCATCGAATAGATCTCTTCTTCATAGATGCTTTCATCCGAGGAATATCCTCGAATTGATACACCCGTATTAAATCCCGATAATAGACAAAGCACTTCTTCGATTTACGGTGTGGCTTGAACTGTCGACTCCTCGTTTTTGATTATGTCCGGGCAATCCGTTGAGATATGCCCTCTTGCTCGCATGTCCATCAATTACGATCTTTGAAACTTTCATTAGCTCTAGTGTGAGCACGCCTCAAAGTTCTCTCCTCGGATTTACGCTAGTACTTGCTTGATTAGAACCCGATGATGAGGCTCTACTCGCTTGCTTGCCGGTCTTTGTCCGATTTATAACTTCGGGCTTTTTGTTTTGACTAACCTTCTAGGTCTCCATGAAGACCGCTTTTTTGCTTGTTGCTTCCTCGGCGGTATGGATGGCTTCTCTCCTTCTTCTTCTTGTGCCGCCTTGGTTGACCTCCCACAACTTGTTGGGATATCATTATCCACGCAACATAGAGGAACCGCTTTGTTAATTCCTCTTAATCTCTTGTAATTCTGTGCGGAGAGCGCTTGATAAAGACCATTCGAGATAACTTGCCTTTAGGAAAGACATTTTTCTCGCCCACGCTTCTACTTCACTCTCCTCCTTGTATTCCCCGATAAGCATTTCTCTCCCGGGACTCGGAATCTTGGCAAAGAATAGTCATTTTGCAGCTTCTTTTTCCTCAATCTTGGATTTCCACCTATTCGGTGAACAACTTGATATATTCGTCAATATGACAAATATCCAAAGAACTCAAGGCTATAGAGGGCTTGTTTATATTTCTTTCTTTTTCATCCTCTAATCCCTCGAAATAACCCGTGTCGATGAATTGGATTTTGAATAGTTTTGCCATACCATCGACAATTCCTTTAAGTGATTCCCCTGATGTGAACGAACTTTTCGTACTGGCATCGGTCATATCCCAGGCAATCTTCACCGATCCTTCAAGACTCATTTCAAGGAGTAAAATGAATGAATCCTTTGTAAGATCGAGGGTTCCTCTGAAATTCTCATAGTCAAGCCCATTCATCAATGAGAACTTCTCTGCTTTTAAAATCGGGATGTCCAGTTTTAACATCAACCCATACGGATGTATTGGTCGAGGTGCGATCTTCCATAAGGCGTCGATAAACATTCGGCCTTCCTAGGTTGTCCGCAGTTCCCGCAAGAGGGTTTCGACCTCCGTCCCCCGAAAGTGGATCACTCCCGGTCGTGAAATCCCGATGTGGCATCCTCTCGTCCCGATCTCCATGATGTGAACCCGTCTTTCTTCGACGTTAGGATTAATCGGTGGCGGTGGTGGAGGAATTGGTCTACCTTGTGGGTCATAGGTAACCAAAGCGATTCCTCACCGCTGCGTTCATCTTTAAATCTACAATTCCTAATCCCGCGAAGGATTCTCGCAGTCATGTAGATCTTTAAGATTCATCTTTTCAATATCCATCTTTTTTAATTTTTGATGGATTTTCCTTTGATTAGAGCAATGAGCTTTTCCTCATCCGTCATTTTTCGTATGACTTGGTTGGTTTCCCCTTTTGGTGTAAATAGGGTATCGTCCCAAAATCAATACGCTTCCTTCCTCCAAATGAACTTGGCCTCGTCCTCCAGGTTCTTGACTCGTTTATGAATATCATGAAGGAGTTCAAGAGTTTCCTTCGATATTTCACCATCGTTTCCATCCAGTTCGGATCTCGATGAACTTGTCTTCGTAGATGAATATGGCGGTTGCCATAATTACGCACCGTCTTCGATTTCTCTAAGATCTTGGAGATCTTAGATTTGTTTGGAAAGTATCTCGTTCCACTCTGGTACTCCATCGGAATCATTGTTCTCGATGGGAATTTTTCATGAACCGTTTCTTGAAGGTTCATCAAGTGAACATATATAAGTGCCGTTAAGCACCTTAACCGCTATAATATTCTGCTCGCATTTTGCATTGCGCTTAAGGTTTCCCCGTTTCGCTCTTCCTCGCCGCTCCTTTTCTTCATGTTGGTATTCCCAATATGAAACCTGGTCAAGGTGTTCTTGTGCATACATCGTCAATATTTGACGATATGTCCTGTAAGGGGTACATCTTGGACATCGGTCCGGATCCATAATCTCGGAGTAATTTCTACTCACCAATTGTTAATTACATAAATATAATAAATTTAACTAAAAGTTCTTAATAAACCTGTGCTCGATACCATTTTTCGAGGATCGCAAGACCATGAGGAGTAAATGTAGATCATACAATAAAATTTATGGCATAGGTGGTAAAGTGCAACAACTTTGGAGTTTAGAGGGTAAATCAGAAACAACTTTCATATAGCTAGGGGTGAATCGTAATTTAAGGCAAAGTGTAACATTTCGCATAGTTGGGAGGGTTAAGTGTAACGATTTAAAGTTCGTATGGTTAAGTGTAAAACTTGAATAGTTTTGGGGTTAAATGTTTTTATCCCTTAAAAAAAAGTGCTTAAAAGCCATCTAATAAGTACGACGCATACACCTAAATGCAATCATAGAAAATAAATTTATAAACTTGCGCAAGCAACCGATCCCAAAACATCACAACCTACGCTGCTTCTTATTTACTATCAAGTATCAACATCTAATTTGGGTTCATCTTCCGTCATTTGCCGATGGTCCACACACACCAATAATCTCCTAGTCGGGTATTCTCTCGAATATTCCATCATCATCATCACTCGACCACATTTCTTTGGAGTCATAGTCATCCAAGATAAGTCCTCAACTACAAGTGCTTTTTATCAGGGTAATAACCACGAGCCTCACCAAAGTCAATATGGGTTGTGCGTTTAATCTCAAGATTTCTTTGAATTCTTGAAATGAAGGAAACCCATTAATGCGGAAGAATTGTTGCATGTTGGTCTCTTATTTATATAATCATTAAAAAAATGCCATTGGTGCTACAAGAAAATCTGTTTTTAAATATTTTGTTAAATAATTCAATCCAAAAACACTACCTTCCCAACAACCACCCATGAGTGGTGCAAAGTTTACATCCCGTCATCTTTGTTCAACTCGACTCCTGCAATTTCAAATGTACTCGACAAATGTGTGGTAGTGTGTGCGGCTTCCATGTATTTTGACCTTAACCTTATCAACAGAGAAATCTTTATGTAGCCTCTCGGCAACATCCGGGAAGATGTCATTGAAAACACGAAATTGTCGATATTGTTCCTAGCACGATAAAGATTCTTGAAGATGTCATAGCAATGCTCTTCTTCTTCGATTCAAATCCACTCGACACCGCGCAAAAAGACTCGTTGCAATTTGGTTTCTAGTCCTCACCATTTTTCTGAAAAAAATGGAACAGAGGCACAAATTATATTCAAAGACATTACTAAGATGTGTAAACTTATATGGAGCAAAAACATAATATATGGTTATTGCTTCCGTATAATGACAA
>JABTTQ020002264.1:0-50000 GCA_016081115.2 Rehmannia glutinosa | reverse complement strand
AATATGTAAATATTCTTTGACGAGCCGTAGAAGTATTAAAACTGCTTTTGAAGTTTTTAACGATTATAACGTGTTTTTTTTCAAAAACGATTATAACGTGTTTGTCAACAAAGAAAGTCAAGATCGATTGAAACCAAAATATAATTGTATGTGTGGATAAGTACAAAAACACACCTTTTTGAAGAGAGTTATTTCTTCACTTTTTTTCCTTTGTTTGGGTATGTCAACAAATTCAATTTTGGGACTTAAATAAAAAAAAAAAAGCTTGACTAGATGGTTGTTGTTACCAATGTGACTATTACACTTCACATTTATTCCTTGATAGACATATATTTACCAACCTACCTCATTGAAGTTGGATTTGGCTGTGTAACTTGACATGAAGATTTGAATTTGGTCAAATGCTAGCCTTACGATATTAATATATGGTTATTAATAACCAATAAGTGGTAGTTGACAACATATTATATTAAGGAAAAGTTGGATAGTTTCCATTATCAAAAACGTCAACAATAAAAGTCGGGAAGAAGATTTTTGGCTTTTATGTGAATATCATAAAAAGGCATCGAAACTTTTTAGTCGTATCATTCCAACCAAATCCGGACTTAAACATCATAACGAGCGAACCGTAGTTCTTTTTCCACACATGTATCTTTGAGGCAATATACGGTTCGACCTTCAAATCGCCTATGAAAAGCCTTAACCATAGATTTTTTTAAAATATGTTGGTATCCATTTTAAATCCATTGTCACATTTCCAACCCGTAGCTACGAGCTCCTTTTAATGCATGTAACAATATTTGTTCCTCTTGAGGAGTCCAAGACCTCCCGCAACTAGGTGCACCCGTGGACTTACCAACACTTGCCGATGATTCCATGTGTCCTATTCAAGCAAAGCCAAAAATTGCTTGAAAGAAGGTTACAAGATGTGCAAAATATATTCAATGAGTTCAAAAAATTAGTTTTACAAAACATATAATTTGTCATTCACACATGAGGACCAATATCAGAAATTACTCATTAAATGAAAACTGAAATTAAAGTGAAACAAAACAACCTCATTAACTTGGAAAATCACAAAAGTACTACATTAAATTATAGTCCTTAACAGAAAGTTAAACAAGACACTCTGAGATAGATGCCATACAAGCATCAAGTGGTCAATTACAACAACATTGCTTATGCCAACAACATTTGGCAAATTAAAATTTAGAAATATTAAACATTAATCAGTTGTATCTCAACAAAAGATTAGATTGCCACAATCCTACTATCACATTGAAGTTAATTGTTTCCCCGCCATTCATTGAACATTTTCATGGCCATCGTTTCACGCCAATTTGTCCATACTTATGATGTCTCAACTTGGTCTACATAATCAGGATCAGGTTGTGCTTCACCACCTCCTATCAAGTATTCTCGAAACTTCATCCTCTAAGGGGTCAACAACCATTGTAGTGCGAATGAAATTATGAAGTAGACAACAAGCTATAATTATACGATTTTGAGTCTTAATAGGATAGAATGAATTACTCCTTAAACTCAACCATCTATACTTCAATAAAGCAAATGACCGCTCAATAATATTTCTAGCCTTAGCATGTCTTAAGTTGAATAGTTCTCTATAGTCATGTGGTGCTGCTGTTTCGGTAGAGAATTCGTCTAAATGATATCTAACACCTCTATATGGAGCAATAAATCATGAACCATTGGTCTTTCCACATTCACATAAGTAATAATTACCTGAAATATAATCCAAAGTTGGGTGTAAATATTTAGTTAGAATGATATACTTCTCAAACAAAGTGTGAATGATATTGAATTAATAATGAATGTTTTAAAATTTTAAATAGGCTTGTGATGGTTTCATACTAGTAGGCATCCTCAAATTGTTTGGCCTTTGTAATCGCATCTCTAAGGATATGACTATCAAGAGCAGAAAACCCTTCCCAACCACTCAACACAAATGAATACTTCATTGTTCGATCACAAACGACAAACACATTTACCGACACATCCCCTTTTCGATTTCTATATCGCGGTTTCACATTTAAAGGGACTCGAACATCAATGTACGTCTGACTCCTAATGCGCCTAGACAACCCTAATAAAAATTAAAATAGACTTTGTAAGTTGAATTGTTTATTTTTGTTGATTATATTTTCAAGTAATAATCATCATTGAATCATAGTTAAATTGATATGTTGTTGTGTTTACCTTGAACCATTTCCATTGAAAATCATGCAATTTTCATCAACAAAAGGTTATGGATCAACCATGTTAGGAATTTTATTGTTTAGATTTTGATGAATGCCATGTAAAACTTAGAATAGAAAGTTGGCACCCCAATTTTTGTTGTAAAATGCATTGTAATGAATAGAGTGGCCAAGTGAGTTAAGTCGGCCTACGCCCAACATGCAAGAAGACAATCAAGATGGAAGGAAAACTTCTGTGCGAGAGGCAGTATGGCAAAAAGAAGAGACGGAACTCTATCGAAGAAGCGGTGAGATACGGTGAGTGGAGCATCGAGCATCAAAGTCAACTCAAGAAAAGCCAAGTCTCAAGTTGAAGTGATGAAGAGTCATCCAATGATTGGAAGCTGACTCAAGTCACCTGGGGAAAGCAAGGAAATGCAATCAAGTCGAGATAATTGTAAAAGAACCGTTGCCTGAAATCAAGAGATTTACTTAAACAAGTAATATCTCCATACCACCTTTCTTGGAGTGCTCGATCCCCGGAAGCGTGCAAAAGGAATGAACCAATGGGAAGCACTACACCGTGTCGAACTCCGAAAAGGTGAAAGAACAATTCATACGAGGAAACGGCAATTCCAAGAACTGCAAGCCAACGACTGCAAAGTGACTTTAAAAAATAAGCCTATCTCTTCAACGGGCAAATTTTTGAAAGTTCACTATAAAAGGCTGAGGAGTTTGTTTGAGAAAATGTGGGATGACACACACGCGAGATATACAAGCACATCGGAAAAAATCAAACATTCTCAATCCTCAAGCCTGCATTACGAAGTACATCAATCCAACACTCACCCGTGAAGGAAAGAGAACTTCTATCGGTTGAAGAGGAAACTTTTGAAAACAAGGGGGTCTACATTCCAGGAAGGATTGTAGAAAGGTTCAAGGTTGAACCAAGTCTTAAGCTTTTGGAGGGCTTCGTGATCAAATCCAAAGAGCTTGAGCAAGTGAGTCAGTAGTAACAAGGCGGTTGCCCTGTGAAGAAGGCGAGTCGTGCGAGAAGCCGTGAGTGATCAAGGCGTCTCCCAGGATCGAGTCCCTAAGGATCAAGTCGGCCAGTTGTGATCAAGACTTGTATCCGGATCATTACCACTTTGTAAACCGATCATTACTTAGTGGATTCCTCCGGGAGTTGGAGAAGAGAGGAGTAGAAGAATTACCCCATCTTCGAACCTCTATAAAAACTTTATTGTGTCATTTACATTTCAAAGATTTAAATTCTGCAGTTTTAATCGCTTATATCTCTTGATAAATTTGCTATCCATTTGATAATTTATAAGTACTAAATCAAGCTCTAAAATCTTACTTAATCAAACTTAAGGGTGTTAAGTCTTCCAATAAAATAAAACCACAAAGTTAAATTATAGCCAACAAAATTGAGTTACTCCATCAACAAATTTCAATTTGAGTCTGTTGAGAGATTAACTCTACTGAGTGACTAATTCGATTTGTCCATCAAGGACACAAATTGTGTAGAATTAACTCTGTAGATTTAAAAGGACTAAATCGAAAATTTGGTAAGGTTTATTCAACCCCCTTCTAAACCTTACACTTACACCCCTTGGGACCTACAAGTGGTATCGGAGCGGTTGGTTCATTGAACCCTCCGCATTCTTGAACTAGATCTCCAAACTTTTCAAAGTCTCCGCTTTAGTACTTAAACCTTCAAAACTCTTTTTATTAAAAATCATTATCATGGAAGCAAATTTGACACGCATCCCTATGTTCACTATTGAAGAATTTGATGATTGGAAAATTCGTATGCGAGGCTCATCTATCAAAGATTACATGATGAGATGTGGATAGTGATAGAAGATGGGCCTCTGCAAATATTAAAGGTGAACACAAACATGCACGAAGAGTTGCGGTGAAGGAAGAAGATGCGCTCCCGGACGGTCGTGGTTGAAAAACCAAGAACGAGTGGACAAATGATGACATAAAAAGATACAACCTGGACAATGTAGCCAAAGACATCATCTACAAAACCTTGGACAAAGCCATGTTCAACAAAGTCAAATCATGCAAAACGGCTAAAGAAATGCGGGACAAGTGACATTGATTTGTGAAGGCTCGTGAGCAAATCAAAGAAAACAAATTATCGGTGGCGGTACAAAAATTTGAAAACTTCAAAATGATCTCGGGAGAGAACCTGGATCAACTAGACGCTCGGTTCTGAAATCACAAATGAGTCATCTACACTTGGAAAGGAGTACACACAAAGGAAATGTGTATGAAGATCCTAAAAGCCTTCCAAATGAATGGGAAATGAAGGTCATGGCACTGAGACACTCCATGGACCTATCAAAGACATCCAATCATGAGTTATTCTCGGACCTCAAAGCCTACGAGTTTAAGCTGAGAAGAAAAGACCAGGAAGAGACAATCGTACCCAAAACAATTTGCTCTAATTGTCAAAGATGGGAAGAGAGCTGAGATCAAAGAGGCAATTGACCCGAGAAGAAATAGCCCGATGGTTAAAAGATTTAACAAGTTCTTTAACAAGAACTACAAGAGAGGAAAGGGTGAATCTTCCGAGAAGACACTCAGCTCCCTCCAAATCAAGGGAAGACAGGCCAACCAAGAGAACAGATCATCAAAAAGTTGAGTATCAAAGGGCCGACAACTCAAGAACAGAAAGAGTCGATCAAAAAGCTGAATATCTATGTTGAACCGTAGACAACCAGGTCACTATGCCATTGACTACTCATATCCTGTAGTCAACAAGTACGGGATGAAGAAGAAAGAAAGATCTTGAGAGAAAGAAGACAAGAAAGGAAAAAAAAAGGCAATGATGGCTGCAGAGATCTGCAAACAAATTAAGTCAAGAGAGAGACAATGATTGAGAGCGAGTGAAGTGACTACTCAAGTGACTCAAAGAAGAAGCCCGATCCGCTTGATGGCCAAAGAACAAGATCAAGAAGATGAGGTACAATCTAATTCAACAAACTCGACACTAGTGATAGTGATTGTGACACACTCACTTCATCACCTCTTGATCTTTATGATTCATTAAGCAAAATGATGAAAGATTTTGAACACATTAAATCCTCACACACACTATTGAATGAGGAAAACAGCCTACTCAAAAGTCAAAACTCAAAGCTGACTAAGGAGTTGAGTACTCTAAGTCAAATAGCTGTTGAGAATGAAAGGTTAAAGGCTGAAAATGCTAAATTAATAGCAGAAATTGCTGCTATAGAAAAGAGGGAGAATGACCTCAAGAATGTTATTGCTTCATTCACTAAGGCATCTAAATCATTGGATGATCTTATCATGAGTCAAAGAGAATGTGGAGACAAGACAGGCTTAGGATTTAATTCCTCTGTGCCATGTCAAACCTCAAGAGTAATTTTGGAAAAAGGATCTTCAAGTCATGAAGAGTCCGAAAAATCCAAAACTCTAAATGGTGCACACACATTCACTCCAAAGCACAATACTAAGCAAATGGCCTTGGTTACAAAGGAAAAGGAAAACGGCCCATTGAGTGTCTTTGAAAGGACAAACAGAAGAGGTTCAAATAGTCCTCAAAGAAACTCCTAACGAAAAATACTCTGTAAAAGGAAGCGAGCTACCAAAAACCCCAGAAAATCCATAAAAGAAATACATATGATGGGAATGGTAGAAAATATCCAAGCCAAGCTGATTGGAATAATGTGAACTATCAAAGATAGACTTATGGAATATAAGCCCAAATGGCAAAGGCCTAGAACTCGAAAAGGCCATTCCAAAAGCATAAGAGCTTTCATCAAGACACATATGCACCTAGGCACTACACTCAAAGACACCACAATTACCCAAGGAAGGCAATTGCTAAAACACATATGCGGGGCATACGACAAAAGAGACAAACAGTATGAACCTAGAATCCCCAAGCAATTTGCCAGGATTAATTATGATTATGGCACCGATAGATGGCAACCTCTTGTGAGTCAAATCATTTGGCTATAGGTTGGTTGGATCATCTTACAATTCTAACCCCTCGGACCTGACAAGCATGGGTACCTAAAACTTAATTTCCTTGATTGCGGGTTCAAGGAATGAGTGCCAAGGAACCTGGTACATGGATAGTGGCTGCATCCCGGACATATGACAGAAATAAGAGAAATCAAAAATTCAAGGAAGTCAAAGGAGCAAAAGTCATATTTGGGGAAATGAAGCTCCTAGTGAAATAAGAGGCATTGGATCCATCAAGAGGAATGGATTAGAAATCACGATGTTGCATATGTTGAAGGACTCAACTTCAACTTATCGAGTATCGATCGGCTCTGTGACAAGGGCTACAATGTTGGATTCAACATGGGTATATGCCAAATCAAAGAAATTGAATCAAATGAAGTGGTGTTGCAAGGATGCGACGAGAAAAATATGTATGTAGTGGATTGGTCAACTGCAACACCCAACACATGTCTACTAGCAAAGAGTACAATGAATCAAGTTGGTTTGTGGCACAAAAGCCGAGTCACCTGAATTTCAAAACAATTAAAAAGTTGGCAAGAAGTCATCTTGTAGAAGGACTTCCGGACTATGTATACAAGAAGGAGAGTATATGTGATGCGTGTCGGAAGGGAAAGCAAATCAAGTCATCATTCAAAGAAAAGACATGCCCATCCTCAACAAGAATATTGCATCTACTTCATATGGATCTATTTGGCCCAGTGGAACCAAACCAAGATAAGCGGAAAGAAATACACCTTGGTGGTAGTACATGACTACTCAAGATATACATGGACAATATTCATGTGCAAGAAGAAAGAAACTCTACAAAAACTACCACAAATGATGAAGAGGATTCAAAATGAGAAGAGTCAAACCATTATCAAAATAAGATCGATAGAGGAACCGAGTTTGTCAATGGAATAATAACTCGATCTTGTATTGAGAATGGTATTGGTCATGAACTATCGCAAGGACTCCACAAAGAGAATGGAGTTGCGAGAAAGAAGAACAGAACCCTCAAAGAAGCGGAAGGACCATGTTAGTCAAGCAGGGTTACCAAAAGATTTTGGGGTCAAGCAATTAACACAACTTTGCTACACCCAAAACAGATGCATGATAAATAGACAATTGACAAAGACTCCCTATGAGATCCGGATTGGAAGAAATCCAAATGTTGCATATTTCGAATATTTGGATGTAAATGCTTCATCCACAACAATGGCAAAGACAACCTAAAGGCTTTTGATGCTAAAGTCGATGAAGGTATCTTCTTAGGATACTCAGTGAAAGCAAAGCCAACAGAGTACTCAACAAAAGAACTATGGTTACAGAGGAATCCATTCATGTAGTATTCGATGAGCCAAATGTAAATGGAGAAGACATTGAAGAGTCACCGATAAGTGAATCATCCAACCATACGAAAGAGTCCCTATCTTTGAAGCTGGAAAAGCCGGAATTATCAATTCGAGAAGAAGATGAGATAGTCAATCTCAAAAACAGTTGGAAAATTTGCGGCTAAGTGATAACGAGAGAGTGACCACACCAACACAAACCGCAAGTCGATCAATCCAAACTAACTTACTCCAACCTTTGATGTAAGATGGCCGAGAGACCATCCACCATAACTTGTCATTGGAAATATAAGAGAATGTGTCAAAACAAGATCGAAACTCAACAAGAAGCTATGTTCACATGCTTCATCTCGCAAATAGAGCCAAAAGATGTGTCACAAGCATTGGATGACATACATTGGATTCAAGCTATGCAAGAAGAGTCAATCGAGTTTGAAAGAAATAAAGTGTGGGAATTAGTGCAAAGACCCATACATCAAAATGTTATTGGAACCAAATGGGTGTTCGAGAAATAAGATGAGCGATGAAGGTTACGTGGTAAGAAACAAAGCAAGACTAGTAGCCAAAGGATATTGCCAAGAAGAAGGGATAGATTTTGATGAAACATTTGCCCCTCGTAGCAAGATTGGAAGCTATAAGGATGTTTCTTGCCTATACGACTCACAAGAATTTCATTGTATATCGATGGATGTAAAAAGTGCATTCCTAAATGGTTTATTGGAAGAAGAAGTGTATGTTGAACAACCTCCGAGGATTTGAGCGAGAAGACTCTTGGAGACAAGGTATACAAACTCAAGAAAGCCCCGTATGGATTGAAACAGGCACCCAGAGCATGGTATGATACCTGTCACAATTCCTAATCGAAAATGGATTCACAAAAGGAAAAGTAGATAGAACACTTTTCTTAATTCAAGACAAGAAAAGTATATCGCTTTGTTCAAATATATGTGGATGACATTATTTTTGGATCCACTAACAAAGAGTCAGTGAAAAATTTTCAAACCTCATGCAAAACAAATTTGAAATGAGCATGATGGGAGAGTCGCCATTCTTCCTTGGACTCCAAGTGAAACAACTCAAGAATGGAACCTTCATAATTCAAACAAAATATACCGAGATTTAATGAAGAAATTTGGTATGGAAGAGAAATCTTCTCAGAAAAATACCAATGAACACATCATCAAAATGGACATGGATGCAGATGGCAAACCTCAGAGATCAAACAAGATACGAGAGCACTTATTGGATCATTGCTCTATCTCACAAAGCGGGCCGGACATCACCTTTCTTTGTAGGTGTATGTGCAAGATTTCAATCTGCTCCAAAAGAGAGCCACATGACAACGAATCTAAGAGAATATTGAGATACTTGAAAGGAAGCCAAGAAGTAGGCTATGGTATCCAAAGGAAAGTGGATTCAAGCTAATTGGCTATTCAGATTCGACTATCTTTGGATGCAGAGTGGACAGGAAAAGAGCACTTCAAGCACATGTCAAATGTTAGGAAACAGACTAATTTCTGGTTTAGCAAGAAAAAAAACTCAATAGCCACCTCTACAAATGTATGAGGCGAATACATAGGCTATGGCAAAATGTTGTGCCCAAGTCCTATGGATGAGACAAGAAAGAGAGACTATGAAGTTGAAGAAAAAGAAATTTCAATCATGTGTGATAACACAAGTGCCATTGCAATCACTCAAAATCCTGTTTGCACTCAAGAACAAAACATATTGATGTCGAGATATCACTTCATAAGAGATCATGTTGAAAAGAAGGACATTATATTGGAATATATCTCAACCGATAAACAACTAGGTGACATCTTCACAAAACCATTATGTGAGTCAAGATTTGAAGAACTCAAACACGAGTTGGGGTTAATTGAGTGAGTGACACTCGAGACAAATTAAAGAAGAGAAATGGAACAAAAAGGAAAAGGAGTCAAAAAAATGTAAATCACCAAGAATCACCAGACGGAAGACAACTACACCGAGTCACCGATAGGCATTTGAGTCGCTAAGAGAATCTGTGAGGAGTAGAGTTAAATCGGCTAAGAGATAAGTTGAATAACTTATGAGCAAAGTGACAAAAACGCATCGTTTGACTTAGCGGGAATGTTTTAAGGAACACGTCAAAGATAATGATGATGTGTACGGACATAAAGCCGCACACCAAGCTTATGATTGGATATAAATCTTTGCCGCATTAAATACGAGACATGAAATGCTCAATAGGCGTCAAAATCCAAGCCGTTGATTTCGATCACAAATCAAAAACCACCGCACGCCCCTTTCATAAACCATATTTAAACCATTTTCGTCTGCCGTTTTCTCTCACACTTCTAAAACTGTTCATCTCTTTCTCTCAAAAGCAAAGGCAAAAATACTACTCTCGAAACCCTATCAACCTTCAAATCAATTTCGAGTCTTTCCTTGATATAATCCTGAGAAATGGCACCAACTTATGACTTTACCAAGTTAGGAAAGCAAATCCACACCGGTTCGACGGTGGATTTCGACGGAATGGTGCGCGGGGTCCGACACCCTGGTGAAGAAAATCGCCGAGAAGTTGGAAACGTCCCCGACTAAAACCGTTTCTAACATTAGAATATTCGATGACCTATGTGGAGGAGGTCGCACAATTCTACGTGAATGTTGAGATTCACGATGAAGGAATCAAGTCATCTGTTCACGGAAAGCGGTGACTATCTCTGCCAAGGATTTGGTGAACATTGCTCACTACCCGGCAGAAGGAGCATCCGAGATTAAAGAAGCCGATGTAAACTTGGCCGACGCCGAAAAGAAATAGCCAAGTCCGACTTTCTTTGATAAAATAATATACACAAAGAAACAAGAGACTCTTTGAAGGAGGACTATCACAAGTTGTTGGACATAGTTGCCAAATGTATCGACATCAAATTTGTCGACTTTGACCAACTATCAAAGGCAAAGCTGATTGTAATGGCCGCAATCATCGAAGAAAAGAAGATAAATCAAAATTTGAGTTTGTCTACAAAGCAGACTCGCGAACGTGGGGAACAAGTCCTTCAAAGAAGATGGTTCATTTGGAGGATCCCTAGGATATGGCCTGGTGATTGGCCGGCTATTGGAGGTGAAAGAGTCCTCTTGACATGGGAAGGCATTCCATGTTAACAAGAGGATGTTGAGCTAACCTCTCTCGGCGCTCGAAGCGAGCTTACGCCAAGAGAGGCGACACTGATGAGGGGGAATCACCGACCAAGATACAAATCAAGTTTCCTCTCCACCCAAGAAGAGAGCGCCCCAAGAACTTGCTAAGAAAAGAAGATCACGCCCGCAAAGAAAGAAAACTAAACATGCTCCCCGCCTGCAAAGAGTCACACCGCCCAAAGAGCTCGTGTCTCTCCCGCCCATGCGGCAGCGGCCGAGAAGGACTCACAAATACCTTCTCCGATCGTCAAGAAGAGAGGAGAACGAGAAGCCACGACGGCCCGCTCCTCGAAAAAGACACCAAGACAAGCCCCGGCCGCCCAAGACTCGAGAGGACAACATCTCTCGAACTGAAATTCCCAGTACAAACCAGAGACGAAGACGAATCGTCAAGCGATCCGAATCGGAGAAACCAAATTGAGTCGATTACTCGGCTAGCACAAATACCGGAGACTACCGGAGAAGTAGAGTCTCCGGATGTAATTGATGAAACAGCCCAAGTCTCGTTTGAAGGCGTCAGGAGAGAGGCAACCCGAAGACACAAATGTAGCTCACACAACCAAGCACAAGAAGAACTGCGCCGGAGCGAGATAGTGATGTAATGATCCTATCTCCACCTTACCCGGACATCCAAAATCGTCTGCGTGAGTGGAGGAAATGGAAGCCGAGCAAGTCGAGGAACAGTTCCAACGGCCCGAGTTCATAGAAGAAGAAGAGGAAGCTGCTAAATTTCCTTGGATTAACTCATGTGCTCCTCGGCTTGATGAAGACAATCGCACGAGACATCCCGCAGATCTACAAGGACAGGGAGAGAAAAAGCAAGTCAAGAAGCCAAAGCACGTGAGAAGGCAAGCATACGCCTATCTCCTAGCACCCACAGAACACACACATCCTCTCCTTGATGTCTTCTCCGATGACGAGGAACGAGAAACCGCTTTGTCGGGCCATAGAAGAGTTGCAAATGCGGCAAGCATTACACGAGTCAAGAATCCTTCACGAGCAAAGACTAATGGAGGGACCAGGAGAGTCCTCGAACACAATTTGAAATCGATCCAATGGGAGTGGTTCATCAAATAGCCAATGTTGTTCTTTCTACCACTTCCCCTACTCACTCGGAAGAAGCGATAAGGGGTGGCGATGAAATCAGGCTAGTGGGGACCCCGGTCGAGCCAACCCCTATTGAAGGTGTGCTACAACCGCCCCAACTACCGAACAATCAATCGAAACAGCCAGGGGAGTTTGGAGACGAGTGACCCCATTACAAGTCACTCGGTGGTGCGCCACGGTGGGGAAACTCCACTCCACTGCGGCAAGGTCGGAGGATGCCGCAGATGACTCCACAACGAATCAAGGAGGCGAAGAAGAGAAATTACAATCACAAGAAGAATGACAAGTTGCCATCAACGAAGCTCGGACGATTGAGATCCTCACTCAGAGTGCCAACCGCTCTGAAAGGCTAATGACGCCGCGATGCGATCGAGGCACGAGGAAGAACAACCCAGGGAGTTAACACTGGGCGATGAAAGTGTAATCCATGGGGTTGAGACTCCAATGGATGCCACCGTAGAAGACCCTAAGAGTGACACCGTCGAAAGGAGAGACCAAGCCTCGCAGAAGAGAGACCGGAGGTAATGAAGGCCCACGGGAGGTTGAGACTTCCCGGGGTAAAGAAGAAAAAAGGCAAGTAGAGAACATCCTCCCTGCTATCATCGACCCATCCGAGAAGGAGATCGGCGCACTTCATGATTCCCGGACAACCCCGATGTCACTTTTCTCGGGATCGGAAAGGCGAAGAAGAAGGCCGAGTCATCCCCGCATGACAAATCCAAAAGACTCAAATGCGGGTGTTCCAAGCACGAGTAAGTCGATCCCAAGACTACTCGTCAAACTTTTAACTTTGATGATGAGCCACCACGAAATCTCATCATCGTCCGATGACGCTCGATAAGGCCGAGGACCAGTCATCAAATGGAAAAATCGGCCGAGACCAACGGTTTAAGACAAACTGAGGCTCGCAAGTTCGGTCCCACCTCACAACAAGACCCAACTCAACAAGAGACCATGCGCGAGCTCCTCAAGCTGCGCAGAGATCAATTCCCAAAAGAACCGCCCACGCACCACTCATCATCAAACAAATTCCGGTTGGCGGTGATGAATCCTTCGTCGAGTCTTTTCCTTTTTCACTGGAAATACCGGAACTCCAAGAAGAGTCGAAAACGAACAAGCACGCTATCACAAACCACCTCCTGTTTTTCACTCGGGCACCATTGTTCCAGCCGATTTTGATTTTGACGTTGTATGGCCATCACCGCAATGAAGAATCACCAAGTTCGAGAAGTGTTCAAGGCACTCTTTGCTTGAGGTTGAACGGATGGAGAGGCATCGAGCCTCTTTGGACATGCGACTTGGACAACAGAGATGCCAACCTTACAACTTGAGAGGCATCACGGTCGAGGATAAGGGAATGGTGGCAACAAAGAAGAAATCAATGCGTGTGGAATGTGAGATACTTGAACTTTGTTCAATAAGTCAGCTGGTGTGGAGAGCCGAAAATGCTTTGATGCAAAAACGGCCGAGAGAACACATTGAGCATATGCATGAAGCTCACACCGCCGAAATCAAGCGATGCGTGAGCAAAATACAAATGATATACAGCGTTTGGAAGAACACATGACTAGAAAATTCACCTTCTCATGGCCGAGATGAAGTGATTTGTGAGTCCAACGCTACTCGATCCCCGAATTCGTCTTTACAACGCAGCGACTTGAAGCGAACTCGACTATCCGCAGGCTCGATTTCATGCTTGCCAAAGATATTCCCGGGGTTCCTCTATCCTTTGATGATGCCAAAAAAGGGGAAGAGGAATACCTTAAAGCGACAAAAATCAAGGTGAAAAGAAAGGAGCAATCGAGAAGGGAACAAAATGAGAAGGGAAAATCGGGAAATTTTGAAACAAAAGAAAGGAAAATCTGCACGAGGGGAAGGATCAAAAGATATGACCTTGATGATTGCACAAACCCTCAACAGGTCCTGTCACGGTGACATTATAAGCGACAAACTCCCCGTGACTCGCCATTCCAACACTCTGTTTGTATCTATGGCCGAGAAGAGAAAAGCAATTGAAGCGGGAATGAAGGAAGTGGAAGGAAGAATGGATGCCAGGGTGATGAACATCTTGAAAGAACATGGAGGCATTCCGGTTGACAGAGACACTTATGCCATCTCGGATGTCGGACAGCCCACGTTCGATTGACGAATTCAAAACGCTCGAATCGAAGGATACTTTGCAAATATGTCTATGGCTCAAGCTTGGGACTTGTCTTGGGAAAAGGGTCTCACGTTATGTGAAGAAGGTGACAGCGACGTGAGACTTCCGATCACTCTGCTGGTCACTCCGCCGTCACTCACCGGAAAGAAAGACCAAGATCAAGATATACGCCCAGGTAGAGGAAGAAGCGATAGTGGAGGAAGAAGCTTGGGACCTGGGCCTCCGCCCAAAAACATTGAATACGTGGATCCAGGGGAAGAAAGGAGGGATCTCTTGGGCTGGAAAACTTGACCAAGTGGCAAATTTAAAAGTGGCTAAATCTAACGCAGAGTATGCAAAGAGATTAGAAGAAGAAAACAAGAGACAAACTCGGCTATGGCGGAGAGACAGAAAGATTAAGAAAAGATGAAGCGCCAGAAAGCATATGAGAAGAAAAAGAAGCGGTACTGACGACGAGAAAAAGAGAAGAAGAGAAGAAGATCTTGATCAAGATGAAAGAAGGAGACAACGAAGGAGATGAAGTGTTCTTTGTCCAACCCTTCATGTATTTTATTATGTAAATACATACAATGTAAGTCTTCGTAATAAAGTTATAAATTTTTTTGTGTGAAGACAATTATATACTGATACACTTTGTAAAACAATTGTGTTAAGTACAAGAATGATATGATCAATAAAAAGATTGATTCTGCGCATACATTCTATGTCAATACACTATCTGTATGTATCTTTGTTATTTGCATCTTTGTATGGTTTAAGTTTTGGCATCATCAAAAATGGGGAAATTGTTAGGAATTTTATTGTTTAGATTTTGATGAATGTCATGTAAAACTTAGAATAGAAAGTTGGCACCCCAATTTTTGTTGTAAAATGCATTGTAATGAATAGAGTGGCCAAGTGAGTTAAGTCACTACGCCTAACATGCAAAAGACAATCAAGATCGAAGGAAAACTTCTGTGAGACAATTGAGTATAGCAAAGAAGAGTGAAGACGGGAACTCTCTCTTGAAGAAGCGGTGAGATACACGGTGAGTGGAGCATCGATCAAGTCAACTCAAGAAAAGCCAAGTCTCAAGTTGAAGTGACGGAAGAGTCATCCATGATTGGAAGTCAACTCTAAGTCACCTGGGAAAGCAAGGAAATGCGGTCAAGTCGAGATAATCAAAAAAGAACCGTTGCATTTAAAATCAAGAGATTTACTTAAACAAGTAATATCTCCATACCACCTTTCTTGGAGTG
Source organism: Rehmannia glutinosa (assembly GCA_016081115.2). Lineage (NCBI taxonomy): Eukaryota > Viridiplantae > Streptophyta > Magnoliopsida > Lamiales > Orobanchaceae > Rehmannia > Rehmannia glutinosa. The sequence goes on along the minus strand of JABTTQ020002264.1, from coordinate 34,771 downwards.
CTCGGTCCCGAAGCGTGCAAAAGGAATGAACCAATGGGAAGCACTACACCGTGTCGAGAACTCTAAAAGGTGAAAGAACAATTCATACGAGAAACGGCAATTCCAAGAATCGCAAGCCAACGATTGCAAAGTGACTTTAAAAAATAAGCTATCTCTTCAACGGCAAATTTTTGAAAGTTCACTATAAAAAAGGCCGAGGAGTTTGTTTGAGAAAATGTGGGATGACACACACGCCGAGATATACAAGCACATCGGAAAAATCAAACATTCTCAATTCTCAAGCTGCATTACGAAGTACATCAATCCAACACTCACCCGTGAAGGAAAGAGAACTTCTATCGGTTGAAGAGGAAACTTTTGAAAACAAGGGGTCTACATTCCGGGAAGGATTGTAGAAAGGTTCAAGGTTGAACCAAGTCTTAAGCTTTTGGAGGGCTTCGTGATCAAATCCAAAAAGAGCTTGAGCAAGTGAGTTGTAGTAACAAAGCGGTACCTTACCAATGAAGAAAGGCGAGTCGTTTGAGCTTGGTGAGTGATCAAGGCGTCTCAGGTCGAGTCCCTAAGGATCAAGTCGATTGTTGTGATCAAGACTTGTATTTGGACTGTTACCACTTTGTAAACGATCATTACTTAGTGGATTCCTCCGGGAGTTGGAGAAGCGAGGAGTAGAAGAATTACCCCATCTTCGAACCTCTATAAAAACTTTCTTGTGTCATTTACATTTCAAAGCATTTAAATTCTGCACTTTTAATCGCTTATATCTGTGATAAATTTGCTATCCATTTGATAATTTATAAGTACTAAATCAAGCTCTAAAATCTTACTTAATCAAACTTAAGGGTGTTAAGTCTTCGCTGAAAATAAAACCACAATTGAGTTAAATTATAGCCAACAATCGAGTTACTCCATCAACGGCTCAATTTGAGTCTTTGAGAGATTAACTCTCTTGAGTGACTAATTCATTGTCCATCAAGGACACAAATGTGTAGAATTAACTCTTGTAGATTTAAAAGGATTAAATCGAAAATTTGGTAAGGTTTATTCAACCCCCTTCTAAACCTTACACTTACACCCCTTGGACCTACAAACCAACAACAAAGAATGGAGCCTAAGGACAACTTCAAGCACTATATTGAAGTGTTTGATTGTTGTGTACCGGACCTTTTGAAATCGAACTTGATGATCCTATTTTATTTGTGATGAGCCAAAATTGTCAAGAATGTGGCTACTTGTTCACTTGTTTGCACATTTCTTGTTCGAACTAGACCACCAACATTCTCCAAAAGGAAACATAGCCTACCAAATGCATTTATATCCATTCGAAGTTTCTCAAGATAAGTTGTGTCACTTACATTGATTAGATCACGCATATGTTTAATCTGTGAAGGCAATCTATCAACAAATCTATAGATTGCTCTATTTAACTGTGGTCTACATCACCGACAGTTTCGTCTACCCATAAATATTCTTTGATAAGCCCATACAAACATGAAGAAGAACTTCATTAATGTAATAACCTCCTCTACAATTACGACGACGTTAACATTGTCTGAAGGCATCTATAATAGCATCACAAATTAACCATTGTGCAAATTTATAATAACCCACACCATCAATGAGTTTACGATTAAATTAAATATATAAAAAAGGAGCTACACGACATTTTGTTCATTTCTGCAAATTTTTATAAAATTGACTTTGCATAGTTGTAAATTTTTGCTATGGATAACCTGGCCACAATTGAAGATACATGGATAAACAACCTTTTGGGTTTTGTTACCTTTGTACTCATTATTATATACGGCAAATCCTAGCCCAATAATAAGTCATCTTCAAATATCATTATAAACAAAAGGGTCTTGATCAAATTGTAAAGAAGTCCAATTTCTATGGTCATCCTCGACCTATATGTCGACCATACCAATATTTAGAACTCATCCCATTAGAAAACAATTCCTTATTTGTTTGAGATGGAAATTTTGTAAACTCTATTTAGATTTTATGGTCCTTCATATATTTGAATTTTTTTAACTATGCTCATATAGTTATTTGGAAACAAATTCATTATTATTTCGTGTAATTTTAGTAATTATTTGCAAACCATTACCAACAACGGAAAAATTTCCTATGCAATCAATGACAAACATAACCATAAACCTGAAATTTTAGTTTCAAGAAGAAGATGCAAAACCTCCATAGCGTCAAAATTTTGATAATTTAAAAAAAAAAAAAATAGTTAAAATACGGTTTAACCAAAACTCAAAATTTAACTTTATGTGCATACATACCTTCAAGGATGTCACGTAACACAACAAGTAGCCCTCTCACGAGAATACCTTCGTAAATTTTTTCACGAAAACAAGTGTTAATAATGATAAAAGCTTCACTCAATACTTTAATTCCATATTTTTCTTTCATAAACTAACAAAATTATGCTTTTATGGTAGAAATTAAAATTGCGAGAGATGGATGTTTGGGAAAACATTACCTGGAAGTTTGTTGACTGCGATAGGGTTTTTGGGAGAGAAAAGAGGTGCATATTTAATGGGAGTGATATTTAAATTGGAGCATACATGATACATGAGGACTACCAAGTAATTGACAATCAAATTTCGGGCGCAAAAGTAAAAGCAACACAACCATTAATTCGGATAAAATTATCGGGGGAGGGATATGATCGATTATTAGTCATATGTGTATACAATCACGGGCATATTATCATGGGCGGAATCCACCGCTCCAAATACGAGGATTATATGGGATATCTTATCTAATCATACATTATCCAGGAAACCAGAGGAGCCGTTAGGCTGATTATTAGTCCAATCCCACATTATCCAAAATCTAAAAGCAGGACCTTAAAATTTATCTAATCCCATAAACAAAGACAAGCATGCCCTAAGTTTAATAGACTCTTTTGATTTATAGATCAAAACAAAGATAAGACCCGACAAGATAGGGTCCACAAATGATGATACACAAAAATGGGTTATAATGCTTTAAATGAAGTTAATTTACTGAGATCTAAGGGCTCAAACCCATTAAGATCTCATATCACTCAATCCATAAAATACATTAACATTCAATATTAAACACTTAAATACTCTTGAACTCTCGATTTGTACATATTTGTTTTGGAACTTTTCTAATTAACTTACTTTGGAACACGCTTGAGCATTATAGAGATTCCTCTCAATTTTAACCCCAACATCCATTTTATGACGTGACAATAACTCACTCAATAATTCAAGTTCAATAACTACTATTAAAAGTAATACCACTTTACATATAACTTTGATATAATAAATTGCAATAATTATAAGAATTTAAATATAAATATTTAGCCGTGAAAAAAACAAGAGCCATGGCTAAAACACGGGCCTAATGTGGATCATGATATCCACAATTTTAAATTAATTATAGTTATTGATTGAAGAACCATCCCATACTCATGCATTAAATCGGACCCGATTTATTGTCATTGCTAAAAGCATTATACACAAATCATAAATTAGACTAGTTCTACCAAAAATGTCCTCCTCTCGCCGATCGACTTCCAAGCTGAACTTCTCCGCGAAACACGCACAAAGGGGGGGGGGCTCCAGCTGCCCTCTCCGATGCTTAAGTCAGGTGACTTGGAAGAGAAGCAAGAGGCAAAAATATATTGTGAAAGTAAAGATGAGATTAGGTTACGAATGGACCGGGACTTGGGCTTTTATACCTTAGCTAGGATTAGGGTTCCATAAAATCAGGATTCCATTATGATTTGGTGTCGAGTCATCATTAGGTTAGGATTGAATCTTCTAAAAACCCTAATTTCACGCCCCAAGACCTTGGTTCCGAACTCCCGACCGAGACACCTCGGACCATCGGACTAAGCCACTTCGGGCTAGCGTGTTAACACTCGTCCCCTTAAGATCGGATACCTTGAGCCCCCTTACTCCCGTGACCGAACTAAACTTGGCGGATCGCCCAATGATTGTGGGCTTAGCCCGGTCGGCCCCATACGTTGGGTCTTACTAGATCGACACAATCTTCAAGCTTAGCCATGTTGGCCCAATCGATGGGTCTTACGGATCGCCCAATGCTTGTGGGCTTAGCCAGTCGGCCCAATCGCCGGGTCTTACGGATCGGCCCAATGCTTGTGGGCTTAGCCAGGTCGACCAATCGTTGGGCACTTATCGATTCGGCCCCAATCTGACAGACAGTCACCTGGACCATATTTCACCGTTTATCAATTCCTCTCCCCAACTATGGTTAGATTTCTATTTCGACCATAGTTGTTTATAAATCGATTTGACTTTGTTTGTAGGGTTTAAGCTTTTCAAATTCCCGCCGCTTTTGGCTTTTCGATTCTGTCACATTGATGTGGTCGAAAGGGCGTCATTGAATCACGATGCCTCAAACCGTGCAGTGTCTCCTCAAATACTGAGACACCTTTTCGTCTTTTCCTCCTCTTATAAAAGCCATCTTTCTCTCTCATTTTTCATTTTCCCTTCTTTCAAGTTGCAGAGCATTATTCCTTCAAGCAAACAAGGCGATTCTTCTCCGGCGGTATTCTCCAGATTCCGGTCACCTCTATACGTTCCAGGCTTCATCCACTTTCTCCCTCACTCTTCTCCTTTCAACCAGTAGGTAACTTTTTCTCTCCTCTCTTCTTTTTTCCAATTTCTCCTTATCTTTTATTGCGTCTTCTTTCTTCCCCATCTACTCGATGGATCCGTACATCATTGAGTTAGGGGTGGTCCACAAAACAACTCCCTTATTCACAATCTCTTCCTCTCACCGAGTCCATCCTTTGGATCTGATGCCACCGAATCTAGTTCGATTGGGCACGATCGGACATCATAGAAATCAAGCTCCGAGCTCGGGTCCACTTACCAGTACCCCCATAACTTTAAGGAGACCACCACTTACATTTCATTACTCTCAAAATATAAAAAGAAATGCGAAAATTCCCTCTTCCTTCAAACTTTCCTTACCTAGTAGTTTAGACCCCCTAACCGATCTCCCTTAACTCCTTAACCTTCTTTGTCGATCGGATAGAGGGGGTCTTAGGTTTCCCATTCATGCTTTTATGGCCGAGGTGTCCGCACTCTATCGCGTACCTCTCAATCGATTAGCCACTGAACGTTTTCCGTATTTAAGCCGTTTTTTGATATTGACTAAATACCGGAAATAGAGCCCATAACCGAGCTATTCTTTGCCTTATTTGAGGTGAAGTCCTCGACTACCAAGGGTCTATTCTATATTACCTCCGAGGTGATGCCCAATTTCTGAGCAAATATCCATCCTCAAATAAATTTTGGAAGGACAAGTATTTTTCGTTTCTTCCCCCCGAGCTTGGGGCTTCCCAATTGCTTGGACTTGGAGCCTTCCCCTCCAACATAAGCACAACCCTCGAGATCGGTCTCCCGAACTCCAGGCTTCAATTAATAAGCTTACCTTGGTCAAGTATGACCTATCCGCTTATCACTCCCTCACTCCTATACTATTTCGAGTTTGAGCTCCATAATTGCTCCCCAACATGCGACATCGGTAATTACATTTTATACTTTATTTCTATCTTCCCTCACCTATTAACCGACACTTTCTTCTCTTGTGCGAGACATGTTTATGGCATAGATGGTCGCGAACAGGGAGGAGGAGGAGCGCAGTCGCCTTGGGCTCCTCCTCCCCCTACGGTGCGGTGCTACTGGTCAAGGTAGCCGGCCTCACTCAACTCGGGCGACTTGACTCGGCCGCCCTTGTAATAGCCGACCTCACCGATCCCCGAGGCCCATCCTACTATCCGACCTCCTCCCCTAAGGTGCGCTCTTGGTACCAACACCGGGCGTAGCCGAGAAGGCCAAGGATACTACCACCTCGGCTACTCCTCTCACTCTTACTCATGAACCCCATCCATACACCAAACGGACATTCTTCACTAGGAACTCCATTTTTAAGAATACGATGGGATTTTTGCCATCCGGTATGTACAAGGCAACCGCCCAAGTCCTGACCGAGTTGCTTTAGAAAAGCTCGGTGTGGCGAGCTGGTGAGCTCATTTTGCATGAACCATTCAAAGGTCGAGGCACAACTTGCCGCTTTAATCTCCCGAGCTCGCGTGGGTTTTGCTGACCCGCCTCGTTGCCGAACTCAATCTTTGCCAAGAAGGAGTTCACACGGTTGAAAGCTCGGGAGACCAAGCTTATGGAAGAGGTGCCGCCGAGAGAGAGAAGGAGGTCCATGAGGCCACGTGGCCTCTTTTGAGACCAAGTTAAAAGCTTTGGAGACTGACAATCTTTTGACCTCAAGGCCGAAGTGGGTGATCTCCAAATCCACTGCTGCACCACAAATGCCGATTAGGCTTGGTGAGGCATTGAAATTGGCCGCCAGGTTTCTGACCTCCCCCAAGCTCTTCCATAGTTCGGCAATTCGGGAGAGGGTGAAGCAAGCCTTTTTAAGCTCCAAAGAGTTCATAAAGGTTCTATCCGTAAGTGCCATGGAGTATTATGGCTTTGCTTTCGACCCGTGACCTTCGGCTCGGGAACGCGGCATCACTATTGAGCCCTTTGATCGTCGGGTCCCAAAAGATCATTCCCGACCTAAGGGCTTCGTATTTTCCCACGAGGCGGAGCATCTCAACCGAGCTCTGTGGAGGCTTTCATTGAATCCTTATCCGCTCCATTTGTCCTCCACCTGCTCGAGAAATGCGGATGATGACCCGAGATCGCCTTTGTGGATGATGTGACCATCTCGGCAAATGACACGACCACCGAGGATCTTGCCTCTACTACTTAGGAGTTTTAATATCACTTTTTGTTGTATTTTCTTTTCTATGTACTTGTAATTATTTTTGACAAGTAATGAAATCTTTCGCAATTCAATTTTCCCGATCTCTATTCTCGCATTTTTATTCTTGCAACCACTTAGATTTATTTCATCTGAAGTGCTTAACTCGATCTGAGCTAATTTTATTATATTTTTTAACCAAAAAAGATTGGTATATCATGCTCCTCGTGGCCCAAGTATTTGGAGACTAGCTCGAGCCGAGCTCTAAATACTTGTCGATTTCATCAAAGGAAGCCGGCTCGGGCCGAGATCCTTGCATGGCCTCGTGGCCCCAAGTATTCGGAGACTAGCTCGGCCGAGCTCCAAATACTTGTCGATTTCATCAAGGAAGGCGGCTTGGGCCGAGCTCCTTGCATGGCCTCGTGGCCCCAAGTATTTGGAGACTAGCTCGGCCGATCTCCAAATGCTTGTCGATTTCATCAAGGAAGGCGACTCGGACCGAGCTCCTTGCATGGCCTCGTGGCCCCAAGTATTTGGAGACTAGCTCGAGTGAGCTCCAAATACTTGTCGATTTCATCAAAGGAAGGCGCTCGGGCCGAGCTCCTTGCATGGCCTCGTGGCCCCAGTATTTGGAGACTAGTTTGGTGAGCTCCAAATACTTGTCATTTCTTCAAAGGAAGTTGGCTGGGCCGAGCTCCTTGCATGGCCTTGTGGCCCCAAGTATTTGGAGACTAGCTCAGTGAGCTCCAAATACTTGTCATTTTCTTCAAAGGAAGGTGGCTCGGGCCGAGCTCCTTTGCATGGCCTCGTGGCCCCAAGTATTTGGAGTCTAGCTCAAATGAGCTCCAAATACTTGTCAATTTTTACCAATTTTATTTTCCGAACTCATATTTCACGGAGACGGACCATTTCATTCAAAACGAGTAATTTCATTACATTAGATATTCCTCTATTCTAGGAATGATATTTGTTTAAATTATAATCTTGTTCCATGCTCTCGGAAGCTTTCGCCCATCAAGTTCCTCCACTCATATGCACCTCCTGCCAAAGACCTTTGCCACCCGAAGTGGCCCTTCCCAATTTGCATCCAACTTTCCCTTATTCTTGCTAGCGTCCGGCCTTCTCGAACTGGATCTCCGACGGAAGGCCCTCCTCATCACCTTCTTGTCATACGCGCCTTGATCCTTCCTCGTGTTCGTTCCATCTCGCAAAAATGCCATCTCTTTTCTCATTAATAGTTTCCAAAGCTTCTTGGATCATCATCTCATTGGCGTTCTCATCAAAATTTTGAATCAGATGAGTCTCCATCCCGACCTCTCTTTGGTATAACAACATCCATTCCATACACCAAGTTGAATGGAGTTTCACTGTTGCCTCCTTTGGATTAGTTCGATAAGCCCAAAATACCGAATCGAGCTCCCGCACCCATGCTCCTCCCGCCTTTTCAAGCCGAGCTTTGATTCCTTGGACCAAGATTCTATTAGTGACCTCCACTTGCCCATTGGCCTTGTGGGTGAGCCACCGATGTGAAATTTTGCTTGATCTTCAACTCCTCACACCAAGCTCGGATCCATGCCCCCGCCGTGTGTTTCATTATCCGATATCAAGATCCGAGGTGTTCCATATCGACCGCGATATTCGCGGATAAACTTCATAATTGCATCCTCATTTATTTTAGCAAGGGCTCTGCTTCCACCCACTTGCTAAAATAATCAATCACCACAATCAAGAATTTCCTCGACCTGGGCCGGGAGGAAAAGGACCCACGATATCAATCCCCCACTTTGCAAAAGGACATGCCGAGCTCATAGTCATGAGCTCCTGCCGAGACGATGTATCGGGGCGCATGAATCGCACTTCTCACATGCTCTCACTAGCTTCTCTGCTTCCTCTTTCAAGTAAGGCCAAAAATACCACCGCCCCAACACCTTTTTCATCAAGATTCTTGCTCCCATATGATTTCCACAACACCCTTCGTGCATCTCTCTCGATACATACATACCATCTTCTTCGCTCAAACACCTCGGCAGAGGCATGGATAAGCCTCTCTTATATAACTTGTCCCCATAATGCAAAAACGTGTCGCCGAATTTTCGGTAGAGCTGCTTCACGCCTACCTCCGGCAAGACTTCCCTTTTAGATAAGTTATGATATCCGACCTCCAATCCTCTTTTTCCTCAATCTCTCCGACCTCCATACCCACACAGTTTCTCTTGCCATCAAGAGCGTGATTTGCTTGGCTTGATTCTCCAAGGCCGAGTGACCATCTTTGCTAAGAAATCCGCCCGACCATTCTCCGCCCTCGGGACTGTGAATCTTGATCTCTTTCACTTTTCCTTCTAAATCTCGGTATGCTTCAACATACCTCTTCATCTTTTTCCTCCCTAACTTCAAACTCCTAGTAACTTGCTTATGAACAGTGAGAATCCATGTAAATAATCATTCTAGTAGCCCCCATCTCAATGGCCATTTGCATCCCTCTGATAAATGCTTCATACTCTGCCTCATTATTGGATAATTTAAACTCCAATCTTACAGCAAAATCATTTTCTACCCCTTGTGGGCTGATTAGGACGATACCAGCACCACAGCCCGAGCTTCCTACTGAACCATCCACATAAATCACCCAAGCTCCTTCTCCACTATCATCCATTATTGATTCCCGAACAAAATCCGCCAAAGCCTGAGCTTTAATGGTCGACCTGTTCTCGAACTCAATATCGTACTCGCTCAATTCAATGGCCCACTTCACTAGTCTTCCTGCCACCTCGGGCTTGCTCATCACATTTCTCAATGGAAGATTAGTTCAGACGATTACCTTGTGCGAGAGAAAATACGGTCGAAGTCTCCTTGCGGTCACCACCAAGGCCAAACCTGCCTTCTCGATCTCCGCATACCGCAACTCGGCGTTCCTCAATACCTTGCGACATAATATACCGGCCTCGAACCGACCTCTCCTCCCCGATCGGGACCGTCTGCTGACCCTTTTTGCTCTCTACCCGAAAGGTACAAGTACAAGGCTCCCACGTGATGGTTTAGTTAATAGTGACAAATTGGCCAAATAAGTTTTCAAGTCCTCGAAAGCCCTCGACAATCCTCATCCCAAACAAACTTTTTGACCTTCCTCAACACCTTGAAGAAGGGCAAACTCCTCTCCGCCCGGTAGCGAAATAAACCGGTTATTAGTGCTGCCGAGCACACCAAACAACATCGCACTTCCTTTGCATCCCGGGTGGTGCCATCTCTCTAATGGCTCGACCTTCTCTCGGATCAGCCTCTATTCATTTCTCCGTCACCATATACCCCAAGAACTTTCCCGACCTCACATCAAAAGCGCATTCTTAGGGTTAAGCTTCATCCGGTACTTTCTCAAGTGCCAAATGTCTCAGCTAGGTCACACACATGATCCACAACCTTCATACTTTTAACCAACATATCATCCACGTATCTTCCATGTTCCTCCCGAGCTGCCCCTCAAACATCTTATCCACCAACCTCGGTATGTGGCTCCTGCATTCTTCAACACGAGCGACATTACTACAAAACAAAAGGTGCCCAAAGATGTGGTGAAGCTCACCCTCTTTTGGTCCTCCTCTGCCCGGCTTAATGCGGTGGTAGCCTTGCGATGCATCCATCATACTAAGCAACTACGCACCCGACGTCGAATCCACAAGCTCATCGATTAAGGGCAAAGGAAAATAATCCTTTGGGCAAGCCCGGTTCAAGTCCCTAAAATCCACACACATGCACCAATCATCCTCCATTTTTGGCACCAAAGATCTGCGTTGGATAACCATTCCTAAATCTGGATTTCTTTGATATGCCCGCTTTCAACAACCTTTGCACCTCCGCTCGAATTATAGCATCCTTCTTAGGGGCCGAAATTTCTTTTCTTTTGTTTCTGAGGCTTGTATGATGGATTAACATTAAGCTGTGCTCGGTATACTTGGATCGATCCCCACCAAGTCCTCCGCTTTCCAGAAAACACATCCACATTGCTCCTTAAAAACTCCACCAGCTCTTCCCTCAACTCATCGAGATAATCATTTCCCGATCTTGGTGACCTTATCGGGGTCACCCAAAGACCACTCAACCATCATCATCTCCTCATTAAATGGACATGCTCCACCGCTCATCCAATCTAATCATTTTATCTCTATTTTATCATCATCAAAGACATTCCCCTTTCCGCTTTTGAATACTCTCCACATATAACCTTTTAGCCATATCTTGATCTCCTGACCTCACCTATCTCTTCCCCCATAGGGAACTTCATTTTCAAATGGTACACCGACACCAAACTTGAAAAGCATTTAATTACTGTCTACCCAACATAGCATTATCTGAAGAAGGTCGTCTACTATCAAAAATCGAATCATCTAGTTTTGCAATTGGGCTCCTTACCCAAAAAGACAGTAAAGTAATCATACTTATTGGTTGGATCATTCCTCCAAAATCAGACCAACGCCGTGTCCACCGTCTCGGCCCGGCACGGAGATCCATCTTTCTATAGCAATCGTAGAATAAGATGTCCGCCGAGCTCCCTGTATCCACAAATACTCGGTGCACATCGTAATTAGATATCGTCGCCGTGATCACAAGAGCATCGCTATGAGGTGTCACGATACCCTTGCTATCTTCCATCCCAAACTGGATACTTGGCCCCGGTCCGACCTGTTCCACTTTCAGTTGTTCTTGCACCCGATCTGGTGCTGCTGCTCTCACATAATTCTTCCAAGCCCTCCTAGAATCTCCTTCCGCCCTCCAACTATCATCGGATGACCTCTCTCCGAGGTGGGGGGCGGAGGTGGAGAAATAAGCTCTCCCTTTCCCCCACGCTCAGGCTCCCGCCGAGGTTGATGATAACCCCAGATTGTCCCTCTTATACTCCCATTTTTTCTCCTTTTTGTCAATGTACACGAATTCCCCGAGATGACTGCTGAATGAGCCTCTCAATTTCATCCCTCAGGTGCGTGCACCGATCTGTTGTGTGTCCATACTCATTATGGAACCTACAAAATTCCTTGCACTTCGCCTTTACCGGTGCCTCCGCATGTGCCTTTGGCCACCTCGGGTCGGGGGTGCCTCTTAATAGCTATGAGCACCTCGCCCGAGGGACGACGATGGCGTATACTTCTCGTACCTCGATGTCGTCCACCCACTGCCTCGGACCTTGGCCTTACGAGATCCCTTATCCTCCGATCTTCTTTTCCTATCTCTCATTTTCTCTCCTTCCTCCTCTTCATTTTCCTCGCCTCTTACGAGTTAGTATACCTCTTCGCCCGAGCTAACAACTCATCAAAGGTCTTAGCCGGTTTCTAAACCAAGGATTCAAAAAACTCTCCATCTTTCGGGCCGGAGGCTAGGGCATTAGCCAAAATTTCCGGACTAGCAGAAGGCACTCCAACTTTGCCGCGGTGAACCTGCGTATATAACTCAAAAGTCCCTCATCTTCTCCCTGCTTGATGCTAAATGCAGTCGGGCGCCTTTTGATATTTACGACAACTCGTGGGCGATTAAGAAATGGCAAACCGAATCATCAAAATTTCTAATAGAGCACAGGAGCAAGTGGCTAAACCATTCTTGAGCCGTTTCGTCGGAGGCGATGGGGAAGACTCTACACATCATGCCATCCGTGAACTTTGTGCAAAGCAAAGATTCTCGAACGACAGAGATGATCCCACGGTTCGTGGTACCATCATATTCAAAACTCGAGCTCGGTAGGAGGATGGGAGCTCATCCGCCATCACTTCATCCGAGAAGGGAGTTCACCTCCGCACTTTTCGGTGAAGCCGCTCCGGCGCTCCCGCAACCTCCTACGAATATCCTCACTTCACGATGGAGGTCATCCATCCACTCCGGCCAATCCCGATCCTCGGTTGATGTGTGCTCCGCCCTCGATGAATGCACCTCTTCTGCCACCGCAGGCCGCCGACCTCTCTCCCCGACCTCCGAGGGGACCACATGAGGGGGACCACCGTAGGAGGGACCACAGGCGGAGTTGGTGGCGGAAGCATCTCCTCACTGCCTCTTTCCACCGTTTGCTCAACGACCTACTAATAAAACCACCCAACCTGTTCAAGAACATTGGGCACAAATCAACACTCCCACCGGACATGGGTGTTTGTCCTTCCCTCAAGCCCTCAGAAACCGCTTTGCCCTCCACCGGAGGTAGTGGAGGTGGAGGCGACATCTTCTTGCGTAACTCTGCCGATATCTCCCAACCGCGCGTTTGATTGAGATCATCTTCCAAATTTCTCCGATATCTTCCATAACCATCACTTGAAACTCACGTCTCCGCTCAATATTCCCACAGAGACGGCGCCACTTGGTTGCTCCCAAAAAAACATCCTCCTCTCGATCGACTTCCAAGTTGAACTCCTCCGCGAAACCTGCCTGAGGGGAGGAGGGGGGGCTCCGCGTACCCTCCGAAATGCTTAAGTCGGTGACTTGGAAGAGAAGCAATAGGCGAGAAAATATATTGTGAAAGTAAAGATGAGATTAGGTTTAGAATGGACTGGACTTGGGCTTTTATACCTTAGCTAGGATTAGGGTTTAGTAAAATCCGGATTAAGTTACGATTTGGTGTCGAGTCATCATTAGGTTAGGATCGGATCTTCTAAAAACCCTAATTTCATGCCCTTAAGACCTTGGTTCCGAATCCGACTGAGACACCTCGGACCATCGGACCTAAGCCACCGGACGACATATTAACACTCGTCCCTTAAGATCAAATACCTTGAGCCCCTTACTCTTGTGGCCGGCGAACTTGGCGGATCGGCCCAATGCTTGTGGGCTTAGCCAGGTCGGCCCAATCTGGCTGGGTCTTACTAGATCGCCCATGCTTGTGGGCTTAGCCAGGTCGGCCCAATCTGGCCTGGTCTTACCAGGATGCTTGTGGGCTTAGCCAGTCGGCCCAATCTGTTTGGTCTTACCAGATCGGCCCAATGCTTGTAGGCTTAGCCACGGTCGACCAATCGTTGGGCACTTATCGATTCGACCAATACAAACAGTCAGTCGGCTGACCATATTTCACCCTTATCATAGACCAAAACTTTAAATTAGATAATCCTCTAGAAATAATTAGTCGCAACGTCATCAAATAACGTCAACGCATAAAATCTATATGCAACTAGAGTTAAACTTATCGTTTATTTTTCATATGAACTTGAGAAATGTAGAGTTAAAAAGTGTTATCGTGGCACATCAATCATCATACATGTCTTTACGAAATGCTAATTGAAAAATAAATATTTTACTTGGATAATTAAGCATTGTTAAGGTATTTAAAAATAATAACTAGTTTGATTTTCATGCTTTTTCACATACACACAATGAAATATTTGTTGTTGTGAACATAAAAGTAGGGGTGTCAATTTGTGACACGACACGATATTAACACGAATTTAGTAGGTATATGTATAATCTTTAACATGTTCGGTCAAAAGCGGGTGGGACATATTATTTTAATATTTTGTGATGTTTTAACACAAAATCGGGGGGACATATTATTTTAATATTTTGTGGTGTTTTTTGCGGTACATGTATAAATAGGCCAGTCGATCCGCGTGTCGACATGATTGACCTATTTAACACATTCAATATTATAGTGACATATTATTTTAATATTTTGTGATATTTTAGTTGGTTATATGATGATGAAAGAATTACTAAATGTATTTTTAATAATTTAAAATGTTTTTTTTATTTGTAATTTAACTTTTTCTCTATTTTTGTGTCGACTTTAAATTATATAGATTTTTAGTAATATCGTGTATCGTGTCCGGGTCTAGGTATCATAAAGGGGGTCATTTTTGTATCATGTATTTTGATACAAATAATTAAATGGGCTCGTGTCACACGTATAATACTCGTGTCAGAATACAACCTGCAAACATGAAACGACACAATTGACACCCTAACACTTAATGCTTAATTTTTTTTTTGGGGAAAATTTCATTTATAATAAAACCAAGAATACTCAGGCTAGAAGCCTTACATCAGATGACAACAAGTTTTCAAGACTACCAGGAACTTTACCAAACCAAATTAATTCCTCTACGCCACATGTAATGAATTTGGCTAGACCATCTGCGAGTTTGTTTGCGTTTCTCGGCACAAAACAAAAACTTTCACATTGTGCTTCGCGTGCTGCGTAACGAATATCTTCAATCAACAGATCCCCATGTGTTTCAGGGATACTCTTTCCATTGATACCATCAACCAAAGCCTTGCTATCACATTCGACATGTAGTTTGCAGAAGCCCGCTTCTAACGATGTTTTTAGAGCAAACAAGAGTGACATTCCTTCCACATACGTATTGTTGCCTTCGATTTTTATTCTCTTAGACCCACTTAAGTAAAGCGTCGCTTTGCGATCCGTATAACAAAACCAAAACCAACATACCCATCCGTAAAAGTGGCGGCGTCGGTGTTTAGTTTGAGTTGTCCCTGTTGCGTGTAGACCAACTTTCATTTGTGTCCCTTGGTCGCGTCTTTTTGGTTGTATTTTGTTGATGCACCTTGTATGCTAAGAGATACCTTTGAGCCTCCTAGATCACTTGATGAACGCGTCAACTGGTTTCTTTGTCAAAATACCAATTGTTAAAATTGTGTGCCATATTCGCGAAGCCATTACCCTACCCATTTCAACAAATTCATTTGGGAATTTTTGCATTCGACACCAAAAGAAATTTTTAAAGCGGGAGAAGTCAAGGGCATCCAAATTTAGTAGATATGCTTACTCAATTCACATCGAAGCAATAAATGATCGATCGTTTCTTTTTCTTCCCCGCACATTCTGATTGGGTCCACTCGAAAATGGCGTCGACCTACTGTGCATTCGTTGGCAAAAAGTCATTGCAAGCCCGCCATAAAAATGTTTGACCGTGGGTGGGGAGTCGAGCCGCCATAATATTTTCCATGCTTGGTTACAACTACTTGCCGATGTTACATTTCCATTGGTTGTAGCATAATAGAGACTACCACGTCGCCGATCGGTTGTGAATTCTCGGTTTTCGAATGAATCCATATCTTCTTATCGATGGCGGCGGGGCTAATTTGCATACCCATATACGATCAACATCATGTGGTTGGAAGTATTGCCAAATTAAATCGCCCTCCATGTTTTTGTGGTAGGATCAATGAAATCACACACTTTAAGACCTAAAGATAGCTCGGAGATACATTCGCTGGCTTAGAAATTCCATTCACACCAATCCATTTAGAGAAAATGGTCATTTTTACCCATTTTGAGATAGGAAAACACTTTTTACCCAATTTTTATAAAAACCACTTTTTTACCCAATTTTTCAATGAAATGTCATAAATACCCTTATCCTCTTCCTCTCTCTTTCTTGGTTTAAAAATATAATTTTTCTTTCCTCTTTTCTTTTCTTTTTCCAAAGATAGCAATCTTCTCTTTTTTTTCCTTTCATGTTTTCGATTTTTGAAGATTCAAGACACGATTGGAAATAAGTTTAAGTCACTTGAACCAAATTAATGTATTTCTTCAAATATTTATGTATAATGGGGAAATTCACTTATTTTCGAGAAGAGAAAAAAAAAAGCCGGAATGTTCAACACAAGCGTCGTACCACCATGTGAGCACGATCGTGCCACCATAAACATGAGCACGATAGTGCCACCATAAACGTGAGCACGATCGTGATACCATATGGGGCGCGATCGTGCTACCATAAAGGTGGGCGCGATAGTACCATCATAAAGGTGAGCGCGATAGTGCTGCCACTCTAAATGTGAGCACGATCGCGATCGTACGGTATATAAAAGAAACATTATGGGGCACGATAGTCGCCACCAAAAGGTGGCACGATAGTCTTCTACCATAAAGGTGAGCACGATAGTCTTAACTCTAAATGTGAAGCACGATCGTGCGGCCCTATATGAAAAAGGCAAAGACGATAGTCTTCTTTAGTAAGGGTATTAATGTTTTTATAAAAATGGGTAGAAAAATTGTTTCTCTGTCCGGAGTAAAAAAAAAACCATCCATCCATTTATCACTTAATGCTTAATTGAATTCACATAATAAAATGCAGCTGGAATATTACACAGCACCGACGTGGCATTTTCTCAGCCAATTCTACCACCTTTCTTCTCTAGTACACTATCCTACGCCAAGTGCGCACCGCTCACGACAATATCCATTTTAACGGCCACTAGCTTACCACCACTACTCTTTCCCCTCAGGCGTACATTAGTAAACCACCCTCCCTCTAATTTGAGGCGGGAAACACGTAAACCGTTTAAATGCCATCCCTTCTAAATCATGCGATTCCCAGTGTTCTCACTCTCTTCACCTTTGAACCCGACAATGGCATCCGGGTCGAATTCTCTGATGTGGTTCAGAAAGGGGATCCGAATACACGACAACCCTGCGCTAGAGTACGCCGCCAAGGGGTCGGATCATTTGTTCCCGGTGTTTGTGATCGACCCGCACTATATGGAGCCCGACCCAAACGCGTTCTCTCCTGGTTCGGAGCGTGCTGGGTTGAACCGGATCAGGTTCTTGCTCGAGAGTCTGGTGGATCTCGACTTGAATCTGCGGAAATTAGGGTCGCGTTTGCTGGTGCTCAAAGGTGAGCCTAGCGAGGTCTTGTTTCGCTGCTTAAAGGAGGTGATTTTTCTCTTACTTTCGCCTATTAGGTAATTATTTCCGGATTGTTGCCAAAAGACTGAACCAGAATGGAATTTGACTAGAAATCAAGTGCTGGAACTTGGAAGATCGTTTGAGCTTGGCATGTAAACTTGTTGATCTTAGTCTGAAGCACTTTTAATTGCTTAACCTTGACTAGAAATAAGATTAATCAACTTATTAAGCTAAAAATCAATTACATTTGGAGTATTAAATTTTTTTACTACTTTAGCTTGTTTAAATTCGAATCAATTATTGGTTCCTGAAAGTATGAAATCAATTTCAACCATTGTTTCTAGATCAGAAGTTCAAATTAAGCTTGAATAACGTGCATGTGGTTGGTTGAATTTACTTACACAATTAATTGGGAATTAAAGTGGCGGTTTCGAGTATCAACTGCTCCACAGCTGTTGTAGTTGTTTATTTGCTTATGATGAATGGCTTTAGTTGAGGTAAATGAAGTGAGCTATTAGTTTGAAAATATGCATTTTGAGCATAGTGATTTAAGAAATGAATCTCTTTGGAAGTGTACTTGTTGTAGTTTAGATGTTTGTTTCTTTCAGAGGTTTGTGTCAGTCCCCCAAAAATGCTTACTTGTCAATTATGTTGAGGTCAACTAATTGTTTTGTGTTTACTAGCTAGCAAAATCGAAAAACTTGAAGCCATAATTAAATCTTAGTCTCCATGCTGCCAAGTGCTGCAACTCATTGGAGCCTGCCGACCGCCATTGGATACACTGGGGTGGTTGTTTTTAGATCTCCCTCATTGTGATCGTAGTTCCCCTGATTTTGATGAATATCCCTTTCTGCGTGATGACAAAGAACATTAGGACTAGAACTTGAAATTTCTTGTAATTCAGTGCCTGTTGATTGCACATGATATTCGGCTGCTTTACAAGTAATAATTTAAGATAGTAAGAACATAATGTATGAATTCATGTGGTAAAGAGTAAGTTACTGAGCATTACTCTGATAAGCAACATAGTGGCTGTGTAGTGTATTAATATACTTTTATAAGTTCTATGTTAAATCATTGTTTTTCTTCTGAATCACCAGTGGAGCATAAAGAAGCTATGCTTTGAGTTCGACACAGACCCATATTATCAAGCTCTGGATGATAAAATGAAGGTAAGTGTTCATGGAAGTCTTGATGCAACTGTGCTCTTTGGATTGTCTGTGAGTCACAATGTACCAGGAAGGAAAAGCAGGGTTGTTAATTCTTTGAATGTGTGAGGATGTAGTAGTTCGTGAATTTTCATCTGTACACTCTAGTACCTGTGTAGAAGAAAAAGGGGTTAATATTTCATCCTACAGAAATATGCTGCTGGTGGTGGTATAGAAATTTTCTCTCCCGTGAGTCATACAATCTTCAATCCTGCAGATATTATACAGAAGGTAAGTGTTTTAGTCAAAGAATATTGATTTTCCTATGTTTGCATAAACCAAATAATGATAAAGATTTATGATAATTGTTTTGAACATCTTCTTTCGTTTGACTCTTTTTATTCATTTGGTCCTAGAATGGTGGAAGACCACCTTTGAGTTATCAATCTTTTGTCAAACTAGCTGGGAGCCCTCGTGGGCATCATCTCCCATTTCAACTGAGCCTAATTGGCTTCCTCCTGTTGGGAATGTTGGGAACTGTCCAATCTCAGAAGTCCCATCAATCAATGAACTTGGCTACGAGGACACACAAGTGGTATTGAATCATTTATATAGTTAAAATGTCTTTCTAGTTCTACCTCTCTGTAACAAACTTTGATGATCAGGATGAGAGGACTCCTTCAAAGGTGGTGAATCAGAAGCATTAAGAAGGTTGAGAGAATCGATTTCGAACAAGGTATGCATTAATACCTTCTCCGTTTGCTAGAAGGTGCTGCAAGATGCTCTCTTTTTGGTTTATGAAGTAGTCTATCTCTGTGTTATAGTATTGCAACTACAGTCTTTCATGGATGGCACCTCTTTAGTTGGCTATGACCCTGGTGCATCTACCAATGCGCTTCTAGATAATAAAGGCAGTAACCTGTTACCTCAAACACTGCCAGATTACACTCGGTAGTTTAAAATGTTATTATTCTTGCAAAACCATAAAATTTGCACATTGATTAACTAGAAAATTTATGAGGACGTTTCTCTGAAAGGAAAAGAAGACAAATGCATGACAATGTAGAAGACTTCTCTATTGAGAATTTTGGGTGAACTGTAAGTGATATTATCTTATAAGCTCATCATCTATCGGTGGAAATCATTTTTCTCTGAGAAAAAAACCAGACATATCAAGAAAGATTGTAAATGAAGTAAAGTTGAAGTTATCACACAAACCGTACTCCTTGGCACTAAAAGTTGTTTCATAGTCTCAGTAAACTTGAACTTTGAGCATAATTTTTATCTCATCTAATGGGATGATGGAAAGGTTGACCCGCCATTCTTTCTGTTTGAAATAATATAGTTCTCAGCTGGAGTATTTTTCATTCTGAATAGAGATCTACAATCTCGGACAGTTACATTTTTTTGTATTATAATGAGGATTTTAGTGGAATTGCTGTGACTTTTCTGTGATGAAGTTTAGCCCTTGGCAATGTAGATAAAATCTACTGAACTCACTTTAAATTCTGTACTAATGATTGAAAGCCTTTGTAGCCATTTTGAGTTGGTTAAAAACCTCTCGTATATGCCTTTTCCTAGGCGTGACCATGGCATGTTTATTATCTTTTAATAAATTTAATATTACTGCATGTTAATCAACAAGCTATTGCACCTTTTAGTTGGATTAGGTCGTTATATTTTCATTTAAAACACAGATCTGGTACACGGTGATTTGCAATGCACTCTTTATTTATTTCTGGAAAAAGAACCTCAGTTACTATATTTGTGGTGAGATATTAGAGCTATTTGGTTCAAAAATTTCTGCTGCATGGTTGTGAAATTTTCGTATAATTGAATTTGCTAATTCTCTTTTGCAGGAATGGGTGGCTAACTTTGAGAAACCCAAGGGAGATCCATCTGCATTTATAAAACCAGCAACTACTGTTTTATCACCTTACTTGAAAGTAGGTCACACGTAGTATACCATTATTTATTTATTTCCCGGAAGCCTTCTAATCTTTTTCTCTCTCCAAATTGTTGGAAGTTTGGTTGTCTTTCTTCCAGGTACTTCTACCAATGTATTCTAGAGGTTCAGAGAAATTCCAAAAGGCACACATCTCCTCCAGTTTCCCTTCTTGGACAGGTCAGTCTGCTATTTTATATAACATTATAGGGATAATTTCAATTTTAGTACCCATGCTATACTATGTTTTCACTTTTGGTACCCCACATTCAGGTCATATCAATTATGGTACCCGTTGTTTATATTTTAATCACTTATGCCACATTTCATCAAACATCTGTCAATTTTGGTGCCCTATATTTTACTTTTTCATCATTATTTTTGGTATCTCATGTTTTACTTTTTAATCACTTATGGTACAAATTGTGGCAAAAGTGATTAAAAAGTAAAATATTGGGTACCAAAATTGATATGCCCCAAAAGTGGGGTACCAAAAGTGAAAACACTGAATAGTTCAGGTACTAAAATTAGAATTATCCCTAACATTATATATCATGGACACCAACTGATAATCTGAATTTCTGTAGTTGTTATGGAGAGAGTTCTTTTACACGGTTGCTTTTGGAACTCCTAATTTTGATCAGATGAAGGACAATAGAATTTGCAAACAGGTATTGAAATTATTCCCAGATTGATTGGCTGACTGCGCCATGTCTTCAGTTTTTTCCTCCTTTTTACTATAACAATTTTATGATCAATATAGTTTCCTTTGTTTTAGATCAAATCTCTTACTTAATTATGGTATGATGGTTCATATTCGATGATGTTAGCTCACATTTTATGTTTTTCCCTACTTAGTGGTGTGATTTGCATTTAAGAGGAGTTTGATTACTTGTCTGGGAAATCATGATGTGAAAGCGATACATGAATTTATACATGAATTATCTTTCTTTTTCTGTTGAATGATCAAAGAGTAACCCATTCATATCTCCTATGCAAACTGCAATTTCTTGCAATATTTTACTCTGGAAAATATTTGCAAACTTCAACTCCTTCATCTACCTCAATTATCTGATAACAGCCGAATTGACAGGGTAACCTGTGGTCTACTTGAAGAATTTATTTCTTAGTCGTTCTAAGTGAGATTTTTTTATATAGATACCATGGAAAGATGATGATGATTTGCTGAGTGCTTGGAGAGATGCTAGGACGGGATTTCCATGGATCGATGCCATAATGGTGCAGGTGGCTTTGAAATTTGGTCTAATATGCTCACTCTTTGATATAGTCTGCTAGTTTGCCCATGTATTATCGTGGACCTTTACATCTAAGCTGTATTTTGATATAACAGCTAAGAAAGTGGGGTTGGGTGCACCATCTTGCTCGGCACTGTGTTGCTTGTTTTCTAACTCGTGGAGATCTGGTAATTGACTTCAAGAGAGTGTGTCATATCCAAATATCTCCTATATCTTCTATCTTTGATAGTGGTGACAATCTTGACAGTTTGTACATTGGGAGAAAGGACGTGATGTTTTCGAGAGACTTCTTATTGATTCAGATTGGGCAATCAACAATGCTAATTGGTTGTGGCTATCATGCTCATCATTCTTTTTCCAGGTTTGAGAAAATTGTCATTATTTCATCATGCCCTTGGTAATATTCATGAACCAGTCACCTAATTTTTTGCTTATGGTGGTAACTTTAGAGCTGTTGACAATATTTGTTGGCAGTTTTAGGGTTTGCCATTTATGAATATTACGATACAAAGCGTCAATTGGGTGAACATAGAGCTGGGTTTTAGCTTTCATTTGAATACTTTAAATAGATTGCTTTAGTTCTACTTGTTGAATCCTGGATTCCTGGGTCCTGACAGAAATTCTAATCAGCTTTGTTGTTTGTTTTTCAGTATAACCGCATCTATTCTCCAATCTCATTTGGGAAGAAATATGACCCTAATGGCAATTATATTAGGCATTTTCTCCCAATTTTAAGAGGTATGCTCATTGGTGCTTTATGATTCATTAGCTTGTTATGTTTTGTTAGCTTGAAGGTGACCTTGGTGTTTCAGACATGCCTAAGGAGTATATTTATGAGCCATGGACAGCTCCTCTAAGCATACAAGTTAAAGCAAAATGCATTATTGGAAAAGATTATCCAAATCCAGGTCAGTTGCCTTAAATATCTTGCGTATCAGTTACACTCTCTTGGCACCTACAGTTATGGTTCAGTTAGCAATTGCAGGTTTACTATTGTCCTGATATACATCAAGAGATTATAAGCTTTTGTCAGCATGATGTTAAGTTTGAGATTTGTGATGGCTGCTATAACAATATGGCATACTTCAGTCCATTATTGCATGAGGCTCATTAGATGTTTTTTAGCTTTAATCATACCATTTACTTAAGTGTTTACCTCCTAGCTAGCTGATTTCTCCATCACAAAGCCATGCGGTATAGAATGTTAAAGTTCATCTTTATGTGGAATCTTGAATGCATTTCAAATGCATGCGATAGATAAAAAAAAAAGTTTGTGGCTTTCCATATTTTTCTCTTGTAATTTGGATTTAGTGGTCTAAGTCTGATGTCAGACTAGGCTCATTAATCTTCTATAATAGAGATTTGTATTGAGGTCAATGAGGATAATGATCTTATGAATGTGATCTCCAAAGAGCTTTGCATTTTTGGTCCTGTGGATGACAATGGCTGTCACACATGGTTGATATGGCCCTGCCAAATCCTTATTGTCTTACACTCGTGTTGTCAATTTCTCAAAAAGCTTCAAAAGATATGAATATGGTGTTGTCAACTGGAATATGGAGTTAACTTGTCACACTTACAAAAGTTTCCTAGTGAAATTACTCTTGGCACTTTACAATCTCCACATATACAAAAGAAAACAAATGATTTCTCGTAATTCACGGGATTCGTGAGAACCAATTTATTGGACAAGTGAATCCAGTGTACATTTTCTTCTCAGCTCTATATTCACCTCACCCCTCTTTGAAAGTGTAGGGAGGAGAAAAACTACATAGTGCCAAAAAAATTTAAATGTCCTATGTTCTAATATAATGTTGCAGCATAGCGTGGCAGAAATATACAGAAGCACATCGACATAGTGCCTTCTGTTGATCCTATCTGGATAGTATATAGTTATGACAGGATAGTTTCTGTTTTCATGCGATAGAAATGGAAAAATAGTATACAATATTCTCTCTTATTTTTCATAATTTCACAACACGGGTTGCTCTTTATACTATCTTCATTTTTGCTTCTTTAACCTTGCTTATGGTTCCCTCTGATCATTGCGAGATTTTGCTTGTTTTTCATTTCTGTTCAGTGGTGGCCCATGATATTGCAAGTAAAGAATGCCGGCAGAGATTATATGAGGCGTATGAGTTGAACAAAAGGTTAAATGGGAAGGTGGGTGACGAAGATCTGAAAAGTTTGAGGAGAAAACTGGAGGAAGATAAGAGACCGGAGTCGAAATCCAAGAGGCTAAAACAGACGCTCATCGGCTGACTCGGATTTGACTTTCCTCTGAAACATAGTTGCTACTAAAGGTGTAAACATCTAATTATTGTTATCTATTTTAATTTTATGTTAGCCTTGTGAGATATTAGATTTTACTATTGAGGTTTGTGGAACTTAAAAAACTTTGTAGGTGCAGTTCTAATCTACGCTGGATTTGTACATTCTCATATTGCTTGAAGCTGTATGATGTATCATGAAACACGTTCTTGAATATTGAAGTTATTCAGACACTAAATGTGTGTATTTTGGAATCTGTGTAATAATGACACTTTGAAGTTTGAACTGCTCACTCAGTTACTATGGTCATTTGTTCAATGGGAAATGTTCATGTGGAAAGCTTGCTAGAGGAATTTCCTTAACCAGATTGTCTATTTCCTGAGCCCTTTTACTCATTAATCAATCACTTGTCATTATCGCGTTGGTAGTGATTTTCGATTAAAACCGCGATTTAAATATTAAATGGAAACATCACCGACTCAAGGACAAGGTCGACTGGTTCTGGACGCTTTGTTGCTGCAGCCTGCAGCATTAAGAACTAATTCATGGATAATGATTTTGGACTTTCACTTTGCATGCAAAAAAATAATACATTTTACATTCTATCTTTAATGTTGTAAAACTATTTAGTATTTGCATTCAAAATAAAATACTATTAAAATGCAATTATGTTTCGAATATAATTGAATTAAAAGAGAATTTCAGATGCATTCAATTTGCAAACCTCATCTTGTTTCAAAACATAAGTTATTTTTTGACTTTTTATATGTTTTTTGGTATTTTCTTAACATTCTAAAATAGATAAATGATATTTTTATTTATCAAAATCACCAAACCATTCCCTATTGTCCAAAAACGCACATTTGATTTTGTATAGTAAATCGCAAACGCATCATGATAAGTGATAACCCCTAACCTAAGATGTTCTTGGTAACACCTATTGGTTGTGCGTGCATGATATTCTCTGCTGCAAAATTTAAAATAAAATATCATTTTGTGTGTATATTTGCACAATAATATTTTTAATGTGATTGAATTGAATTACCGTCAGTTTTAAATTTCTATGGTGGAATTGCATTTGAATCAAACCCCAGATCCGATGTTATTGTTCAATCTCCAACTGAAAAAAAATCCACAAGTAGTAAAACAAGAAAATAAACTATAAAAAAAACACGTGTGAGGATTCACACGCGTGAGTCGACCGCTCCAGTTCCAAATTCTGCCATTTTCTACTCCACCCTACCCAAAAAACCTTTCCCAACGCCTCCTCAGTCTTCTTTCCTTTTCCCAATTTTCGGTTTTACCTTTTAATCTTAGCAACAACATACTAGAGAGGAAACAGTTTTTTGTTAATCAAACTGGGCGACCTGAGATCAAACGCAAAACCCTAATCGTATCGAAACCATGTTTAGAAGACTTGTTATCCAGCTTCGTACTGTCGCCCCGGCCCGATCCGCTTCCAATGCTACTCGATTCGCTGTCGGATCATCCAAAGCTCCGGAGAATGCCCTCCGTTCATTCCCCATCGTTTCTCGCCACTTCACTACTGAATCTGGTGTGTTTCTAAACCCTAATTTTCTGTTTGCGTCACAAGTTTCTCATAGGTGTTATGGATAGATATGTATGTGATCTGAAGTGTTTTTATGGGCATTCTTTTCGTTTTTCCTTTTTTTTTTTCTCCTTAGGTTAAGTTTTTTTGTTTTGTTTGTATTGGGATGTGTTTAATAGGAAATGTAACTAAAAGAGTGGAGGATGTAATGCCGATTGCTACTGGTCATGAGCGTGAGGAGCTCGAAGCAGAGCTTCAAGTGAGTGTTATACTATCATTGATTTGTTACCTATGTTTTTGTGTGCTGTCGAGTTGAAATTGTTTGTTGTTTGGATGATTTCTTAACCAATTTTTATTGCATTTGTTTTTATTAGGGAAAGGACATTCTGGAAATTAACCACCCGTCTGGTCCATTTGGAACAAAGGTCAGTGTATGAAGTCTTTCGTTTAGCCTCAGTTAATTTGGTGTCGCTCACTTTTGTGTGTTTTGAGATTGCCCATAGCTAACGACAAGTTTGTGTTGTATTGTTAAGTATCTTAAAATTGCTCTTCCCTGTAGAAATGTACTGCCTATTAACAGCCTCTCGCTGAAACCATAAAGCAAATAATAAGATTTTTTTTTTTTGGTTGTTTTGGTTTTTGTTTTGTGTTTTTTATCCCTCTTAGATCAACTAATCAGTGAGTCGAACTTAATAAATTTACTACCTTACTCAATATTGATTGCTACTTCTGCTTTGGTTGCATCTCTATTTTCCACCCTCTTCAACTTCTGGGGCTCTTTTACATAGGGATAGCAATTGGGGGGGGGGGGGGTTACTTGAAGACCCATGCCCACCCCTCCATCCCACAGGGTCGGGTCGGGTCGGCCTGTATAGAATAATTTTTATTATTATATCATAAAATACAATATAATTCAAATAAAATGAAATAAAAGGAACCAAAAAACAAGAAAAATAAATTATTATAAACTTGTAATATATTTATATAGCCTATTTATAATTTTTTTTATCTTGTATTTTGTTTTACTAATGCATATTAGCATATTATATTATTATTTATAAAATTTGTCACCAACAATGTATATATGTTAGATATAAGTATATAACATTAAGTACATAAGAATCACATTATCATATATATTATATATGTAAGATATATATTAAATATATTTTAAAAATAGGTGGGGGGTCATACCCATGCCCGCCATGAGTGCCGGGGTGGGGCGACTCAAACACGGCGGGCCAGGCGAGTCGGGCCAAAATTGCCATTCCTACTTTTACATATTATTATAATTATATAATTTGAATGAATAATTTTTAAATACCATCGAATTGTGGACATTACAAAATTCAGTATAGTGTCATATAACACTTTATTCTTTTGTTTTTTCGTTTTATTCAAAGCGTTACGCCTGCTAACACTTTTTAAAATCTTTTATTTGTAAAAACCGTCGGGGCTTTGAAATGTTACTTTCTGAAAATCTTTGCAAAGCGGTATACACTGACATTTATGTTTTTAAAAGGTTGAAAGTATTTGTTTGAAATAGATGAAAGAATGAGATAAGTTAGCATGTGTATATGCTAAGTTGTGTATGTATTATGTATGGTTTTAGATGTTATGTGTTATGTATAATGCACATATGTATATGTCATATACAAATTTGTTGATGCATTTGGTTATTTTCAATTTTCAAAAGTTTTCAGAATATTTTTACTTGTTTATTGATACATTTAGTTATGTTCAGATACACTTTTTGCCTTTTTTTTTTTGTTCCTTCCAAACAAAAATAATTATGCATGTATCATTCCACATTCCAGGCTTATTTTAATTAGCCTCGGGAAAACATTGTAACATAAATACCAGTATACAAGTCTTTATATCAGTAAATACTTAACTTGGACATTGTTGTTGTCGTTGGGCTTGGTCTCTATGGACTTAATATGGTGCGAGTTTGTGCCCAATCTATCTCATGCTAGAACTTTGATTTTTGCCTCGTATAGGAATCCACTTATCCGGCTTAAAGTGGTATCATGAAATAGTTCAAAATTAGGTGTGTCCTAATAATCTTCATCCTGTATGCCCGTCGAATACCATAAGCATATCTATAACTCGTAGGTTGTCATACGATCACAAGAGTCATGGGAGTTAAGCTTGAAATCTCGCATTCGAGATGGATTGTGCACAAACTTGTGGGAGACAATAGGCCCGTAGAGAACAAGCCCGACAACAACAACGTCCAACTTAAATATTTATTGACATAAAGACTTTATTGTGTATCTTTTATGAACTTGTATTTATGTAACAATCATTTCCCAATCGCATGGTTTGAGGTAAACTTGGGATGTGAAATGAATCAGTATGTGGATAATTATTTTTGTCTTTGGGATGAAAAAGAAAAATTATTTGAACATAGTCAATTTTATCATTGATATATATATAGCATATACATTTGTGCATTATACATAACATATATATTTATACATAAATGTCTATACAAAATATTTACAAAACTTAAACATACACGTATATGCACTAATTTGTCTCATTATTCTATCTCTTTCAAAAACACGATCTCTTTCAACCAATTAAAAGCGTAAAAGCTATGAGTTTGTAAAGATGTGCAAATTTTTAACAAAGCGTCATTTTTCGTGATGCTTTGTTAAAAAGATAGAAAATTAGAAATTAAAAAAGAGGTATCGGCATAACGTTTTGAATAGAAAGAAGTGCAAAGTGTTATATTGCAGGATGTTTTGCTATATTTTGGTAATGTTCACAATTCCGATGGTATTTCTAAAATTATTTATTTAGATCATTACCATCTTTAAAAAGCCCCATCATTCCGCTTCATGTCTTCCTGGAAAGTACATCCATGGGAGTACGAGTAGGCGTTGGGCCGAGCGGCTCAGTTTGGGTTCCCCGGCGGCTCAACTAGCATTTTTGCTACCCGTCTAAGATCGAGATATAGTCGGGTAACTCGACTCTTGAGTCGAATTCTTCTCTCATATTATCATCTATATAATATATATATGTATGTATATTTGGGGTGGGAGGCAAAGCGAAAGAACCGCCTCTGTTCAAAAAAACTAGTGGAGTTGTCGTGTTGTGACAAGTGGTTGCCCATTCCTTGGAAAATGTATGTGCTAATTGTCGTAATTGATGGGAAACTCAATACAACAACAACAAACTAAGCCTTAATTCCACTATGTGGGGTCGGCTATACGGATCATATCGCGTCATCGTTTACGGTCATAAGTCAAGTCTTTTTAGGCTACCTCCGCCTCTTTTGATTTGTGTGAGTGATTCTCTACCTTCTAAACGTCGCACGGTGCATCTAAATGTCTCCTATAAACATGTCCAAACCATCTTAATCGTGTTTTTCTAATTTTCTCATCTATTGGTGCTACTCCCACTTTGTTTCTAATGTGTTCATTTCTTAGTCTATCTAATCTAGTGTGTCCGCACATTTATCTTAACATTCTCATCTCTGCTACCCTCATTTTTTGTTCGTGTTCATATTTAGTCACCCAACATTCTGCTCCATAAAGCATTGCGGGCCTTATACCCGTTTTATAAAATTTTCCTTTCAATTTTAATGGTATTTTGCGGTCACAAAGGATAGAAGATGCACTCCTCCATTTATTCTGACCCGCCTGGATCCTATGTATGCCATCTTTATTGATTTCTTCGTTCTCTTCAATTATAGATCCTAAATATTTAAAACTCTTTGTTATACTCACTTCATGTCCATCAATTTTAACCTTTGTCTCATTGTTCCTGTTGTTTTTACTAAAGTGGCAATCCATGTATTCTGTTTTAGCCCTACTTATAGTAAAACCTTTTGATTCGAGTGTTTCTCTCCAAACTTCCAATTTTGCATTTACTCCTTCCCTTGTTTCATCAATTAAACTATATCGTCCGCAAATAGCATACATTCAGGGATGGATTTTTGTAAGTGTTTAGTGATTTCATCAATTATTAGGATAAAAAAGTAAGGGCTTAAAGCGGATCCTTGATGTAAACCTATAGTGTTTGGGAATTCACTAGATACTCCTGTTGGTGTCCTGATATATGTTGTTATATCATTATACATATCTTTTATGGCATCTATGTAAGCTATTTTTATTCCTCTTTTTTCCAATACGCGCCACATTATATCCCGGTTGACTCTATCGTATGTCTTTTCAAGGTCAATAAAAACCATATGTAAATCTTGTTTTCTCTCATTGTGTTGTTCGCATAATCGTCTAATTAAGTGTATAGCTTCAATTGTTGACCTTACTGGCATGAAACCAAATTGATTATCTAATATACTAGTTTCATTTCTTATCTTGTCTCTATAACTCTTTCCCTTAGTTTTATTATATGACTTATTAATTTAATTCCCCTGTAATTTGCACAATTTTGTATATCCCCTTTGTTTTTATATATAGATATCAATATACTTTTGATGGGAAACTCAGTCAATGTATATATTTTCAACATCCCACCCACCCACCCACCCACCCACCCAAAAAGAATAATAGTAATGAAAAAAAGGTAATAGTAATTGATAAAACTTCGTCTCTGTTCTGATTTGATGCTCAATGGCTATCTGCCTTGTTTACCGGCAGGAAGCACCTGCTGTGGTCAAGTCTTACTATGACAAAAGAATTGTGGGATGCCCTGGAGTTGAAGGAGGTAAGTCTATCTGTTTTTCCTTATTTGAGTGGAAAGATTGTAAATTATAATTCCTTTACTTATGCCTCTGACCGTATGATCTGCACTCCCGTAATTCAACAGAGGATGAGCATGACGTTGTTTGGTTCTGGCTAGAGAAGGGCAAGCCACATGAGTGCCCAGTATGCTCGCAGTACTTTGTGGTAAGTACTGGAGGCACCAAATTAAATTGTATAGATATGCAATGCAAATGAATTATGTGGACTATGGACTAATTACCATTGGTTGCCGTGAGACTAATTGTCATTCAATCATTCTAAATTATTGCATAAGAAGTCAACAGTCAACTAGTAGGTCTTCAGTCTTTGTGTCTCATCCTTGTTTCTATAGCATATGTCACTTGAGATGCACACACATACATATTGCAAGCATGCTTGCAAGCAAAGAGAAGAAAAGGAAAAAGTAAGAAGGAAAAAAAACAAGAAGAAAGAACAACCCTTTGAGTTTGAAGAAATCGGTAGTAGCAAAGTGCTGATATCCGCAAGGTTTTATGTGTTGTATGCTTAAATTGCCTAAGGCTCCATTTCGATTGATGGATTTAGAGCTAAGGATTTCAAAGCCATAATAACAAATCCTAAGGTTGTTTGGATGGAGTAATTCTCTAATGGATTTTTAAATCATTGGAAGCTATTTTTGGAGCCATTTTGGAGGATTTCAAATTAATCTTAGATGGAGTCATTTGAAATCTTTCTGTCAAATCCCCTCCCCAAATCCAAATCCTCCCATCCAAAATGCAACCTAAGAGTATAAATGAGTTGGGACAACATTCTTGTATATTAGTGGGAAAGTAGCTGAAATCATACTTTTACTATTTGCCAATTGTAAACAAGTCAAGTAGTTTTGGTATAATGATTAACATGAGTTATGCAACATGACTATGATTTCTTAACCTATTTGCCTTACCAAGTTTTAGATAAATTTCTTCTGGTTGAGAATGCCCCTTGATTTGAAATGTTCATAACCATTTTTTGGTTGACAGTTGGAAGTGGTTGGTCAGGCGGACCTCCCGATGGTCATGGGGATGACGAGGATGATCATCACTGAATATAGTTGGTAATTTTGCTGCCAGAAAGAGATCTGGTGAGAGAATGATGGAATTTCTGTAATATTCTTCAGGATTCAAGCGCTTATTCATTTTGCTTGCTTTTTGATGGATCTGTTTGTCTTGCAAATTGCTTGGCAACAATATTACCTGTTTCTCTTGATGGTTTTTGGGTTTTAAAACATGGGCGGTCTGTCAGTTGAAATATGGACTTGCACATTTTCTCGTGCAGCACATAATAATTGATGGCAAACAAATACTTTTATTTCTTGCCACTTATATTGTCTTCAAACATGAGGATCGATCTGCGTAGTGTTCTGCTTGAGATTTAATCATTGTTCTTATAAGATCTTGCTAGTGCATATTCTTTTAGCTGGTGATAGTAGCTTTGGCAATACTTTGAAGAATATTGCCACAATAAGGATAGTTACAAACTACTCTCGATGTTTAGACTAATTACAAAAAACTCCAATGCATTTTGTAAGAGAAAAACAACAGTTAAGGGGGTATTTGTAATTTTGCAACAAAATTATGTTTTTTATAATTAAGCTAAACTATGGGGTAGTTTTTGTAATTGACCCATCTAAAAATTTGCAATAGCAATGAAACAGGCTCTTTAAAGTTTAAAGTAGAAATATTGGGTAACAGAAAGAATGCAGATCTTGGCTGAACTTTGATGCTAATTGTGGACAAATGGAGGATTGTATATTAAAGGTTACTCTGAAATGCTTGGCTGGACTGAGTTGTGATGTGTGTTATTTGTTTATTAAAAGATAGAAGAGTAAAAAATTGAAGAGTTGACTACAACACCTCCCTTGTATCTTAATTATCCCCTCTTCTCATCCATCCTCATTTTCATTTTCATATTACAAAAATTTTCTCTTTAAAATTTATCATGTTAAAAAACTGGACCCATTGAATTTACTACTGACTTTGAATTAGCAAAAAATTATCCAGTTATTTGTTTATTAAAAGATCGAACTGTTTCTGTCATTCAGTGTCTTAGTAATTCTTTTATACTTTAAGATGGGTGGTATTAGGGCAAATTGATCATTCATGTTTTTTTGAAAGAAGGCCATTCAAAAAATGAAAATTGGCCATGTTTTTCATAAATATGTTTTTTAGCTATTTTGATTAAAAAAATGACAGTAGTGGTTTTTTTGTGAGTAATTTGGTTATTGTTTGAAAATTTGATGCGGTGCATTTCAAGATACCGACAAATGTACTGGTTCAAAAAATGAAAAGGGCAAAATAGACAATTGAACTCGAAATATATTTTTTTTATGGATAAATGTCAAAAATCCAACGTACTCTTAAGATGTTAAGATGGAGCATTTTGCTGCGATTGCCCTCTCCGACGGTCCTACCAATCTCTCGATTCTCATTATCGTCCCCCTTTGCTTTATTTCGCCAATCGCCACAATGCTAATCCTTCTACATATTGGGGCACTCTCTTCCTCCTAATCTTACTAATTTTCATTAAAAATAAAAATGAGAGGAAAAAGTAAAGGAAGAGAGGGATTTTTGATTACTTTTACATGTAGGCACTCAAAAGTTTAAAATAACATTTCTGGTCCTCGTATACTTCTTCTTGATATAGTCTTATAGAGGCTAATTCGAGAGGGATTTTTTGATTTTATAGCATGTGTAACGAGACCCAAAAAAATAACATTCAAATAAAGATGACAACCCGCTCATCAGCTAAATTAGCAATTTTTAGCCACTTCTTTCGATGGTAATATTCATATTATATCTGAGATATTACTTATCGAATACTTGAATGATGTATATATACCTAATTTTATAATAAAGATATGCATCATTCAGTATTCACACTCCATACAAGGCTGATGAGATTTTCTATGGTTGCTTGGTCTCAAATTGGCTATCTATGTCTTCAAGCAAAAATAGGCTCAAATTATCAATCAACGTGAGTATTTTTACTATGATAAATTTTGTTACTATTTGGTTTGTCATTCTTATTTGTAGGGAACTGGGAGTGTTTCATATGTTGTTATAATACATTTGTTTCATAATTGTTTTAATACACCAGATGAATGTAATGTATACAACTTATATTCACGTAGATGAGATCAAAATGTTGGAAAAGTGAAGGAAAGTGCGTCTTTGGGTGCGATTTTCTTGGGAACTTGATTGTCTAACGACAAAAGTAAAAGTGGATTCTTGTTCTACTCCGTGAGAATATTAAAATCGAATATTTGTTTGTCCAAAATGTTGTTTGGATGAAGGAGAAATTAAAGCTTAAAGTGGAGTATTGAAATTAATTTAAAAGAAAAAAAACATGTGGGGTTCTTCTTTGAAAGGTGGGTTTGTCCCACATGGGAATACAAATGCTTTTTAGACTATTATATATAATAACACCTTATTCTTAATGTGTAGGATTATATTACATGTGTTCTCTCTCATGCCGCACCGAAAATTGAGCCACATAGTCTAGCCTATGTTTTTTGCGATTTTTTTTTTTCGAATTTAAAAAAGTATTTGTAACAACAATATTAATTCCTATTAATTCCTATAACATAGTAACATCAGATTTAATTTTTGAATTTAAATTTGTAACATCAAATGTTATTGTTGTGTAACATCAATATTGTAAAAAGCGCTAGGCGCTCTCTAGGCGGCAGATTGGGGGCTGCTTGGCAGACCTAAGCGAGCCAAAGAGAGGTCGAGACGGGACTTGGGCGGGACTAGGCGGGCCTAAACCGAAAAAAAAAAAAATCGTAGGCGGACAAGGGGGCTAGCGCCAGCGAGGATTAATCGGGGCTAGGCATAGATTTTTACAACATAGTGTAACATCAGTGGAGTTTTAATGTTCAGGTCTTTTATCAGCTCTATGAATAGCTGAATTCCAGCAATCAGAAAACCACACTTAACACTTACATCAGAGATATTTCTCTGCATATTGTTCTTACTTTCTTTGGCTTCTTGTTGCATATTGGTGATAATTCCGGGTATAGCTCTAGCTTCAGTTTGTTGGGTATAAGGTAATCTGGTTTTTAAATGCCTTACCCTTTAAAAATGCAGACATTTAAAATATAAGAAGAATCTGTTTTAATAATAGTGTGTTCAACACACGATCTGGTCATTTGTTTTTAATCAATTCTGTAATTTAAATATATAAAATTGTTTCTGTTGCAATTTGTAATTTTAAAGTCATTTCAGTTTTTTGTATTAATATATTTCTGTAATTTCAATATCCTGTACAAATAAACTGTACTACTTAAACAAAGTTCTGCAAATTTTGCTAACACAATGTTATGTGCGAGTTTAGTATTTTGAATTCTTCAAAAATAATTTTGGGTGAATAGAAATTAGCATACAAAGTTTGCCACTTAAACGTGTTAATTGTTCGAAATGGAAAGGTGGAGGCGAAAAGTATGCTATCTCACATTAGAAAATTAACTAAATATTGAACGTTTTATTTGCTCAAGTTGGATATT